>JAQIWU010000535.1:0-24969 GCA_034696445.1 Isotomiella minor
TTTTTTGTTACTACAGCTAAATCAGTTGCAGATTTTAACGTAGCACCAACAAAAACTCTGATGTTGTTACTAAATCGCTGAAGTTTGTAATCGGCTTGTAGTAGTATTACTTTTAGACTTTGTACAAGGGAAGAGGAAGACTGTCATGGATGCTGTCATTTTGAAAGAGTAAAGTACACAATGACAGGGACGATGTACACACACAAACCTAACTAGGATACGTCTCTGGACGATTTTCTATTCTATTGCTTCGTTGGTTTCAGCGATAAAATCCAGAGAGTTTCATTCAATCTGCTAACAATAACCCGGAGGGTGGCAAATTCAGAATTCTGCAAGGATTCTCTTTCTTTCCTTGCTTACTTACAAACCGCCAGGAATTGTGAAGCAAAATCCTCAGAATTCAGTGCACTACTGCATAATATAAGATTATATAGCCTTCAGTTACTGCATAAACACGCGTAGGTTCAGCAAATTCAATTCAGCTCTCACTTCTGTTCTGCTTTCACTTCGGTGGCTAAGTCACTTAACGCTCTGTGTTGATAAGATGGCTGATAATACTAAAGTGAAAAGACACAAGTATTCGTGGTCGTGTCCTCCTTTCACTTTCTACAATCTCAACTCTGCTACGTGTGCGTATTTTCATAAATTGAATTTCACTTTAGCAATGGCGAGTTGGAAGCTATCTTAATCACTGCTAATTACACCTTTTGGTCTAAAATTACATTAAGCTAATACGTACAGGCCCACTATATTTCAATTTAGACGTCGAGTCCGAGGGAAAGGTGGTGAAAGGATTCTTTTATCCTTCGGATTTCGGATTATCCGAAGTGAAAGCCAGGTGTACTTTTATTTATCTTCTTCTTTTTGAGTTTATTCAATGCCGCACACAAAAAAGTGAAAGTCAGCTAGCTCTCTTTGTGTGTGGGTAACTTCACTCATTCAATTCAGGATTCTCTATCCGTCCTTCTTTCCTTCTTTCACTGATGGGAAAGTAATAGTTTGGTTTTGATGTGAGATCTAAAAATGTTTCACCATTACACTTAATGGCTTCCACCAAAGGAAGGTTAGCTCTCATAAACGAGACAAGAGAAGAAGAAGAAAGGGAGAGAGGCCTTTTCCTTTCAGAAGACTGGGACTCTCTAGAAGAAGGAAAAACTTGATAAAGTGAAAGCAGCAGAGAGAGAGAAAGGAGTCCAATACACTTACTTTCTCTTTCTCTTTTATCTATCCAAAGAAAAAAAGACCCACTCATGCATTTGTACGACAGAGACACTGAATGAATGGTGTGAGAAGTTTTTTTCTTCTTCTTTTTTACTCTGTAGGAGAATTCCGTTCAGTCAATGTCCCCTCAAGAGTAAATAACATTTGGATTAGATTTCTTCTTCTTCTTTGGGTCAGCGCCTTTCTCTTCTCCCTCGGCTAGTATTGTTGTGGTTCCTTCTAGTGTCTATACGTAGTTCATAATCGGACCAATATAACCTCCTTGCTTTTGCCAGTTATGTCAACTTTTTTGGAACTCCTCCCACTCAATTTCCAAAAAATTTCCCTTCTCACAACAAAATGTAATCATATGTGGTTAAAAAGAAGAGAAAGTTTTTTGCTGAATATCTTCAATCGTCGTCAGTGGGAAACAGTAGTACTTCAGTCTCTCTGTTTGTGCTCTCAAAGTTATTTACTCGGAGGGTAGATAGATGAAGAGAGAAAGCTTGTACCTACTTTTTACGTATATGAACACGTCACAAGACTTGTCAAAGCAATTCTTCCACGCTTGGTTGTTCCAAACTTTTTTTTACCAAAACCAAATGTTGGATAAATTCCACATTCAACTCAGCCACTTTACAAAACTAACCTCATTTTTTATACAAACATAGTTTCTCATTTCATGCTTTCACTTACTCACTTAAACTTTACACAGAGAAAGGGTTTCAAAAACCGAAAAAACACTCTCACACCAATTGGAAAGAGAGAAGTGGTTTCGTCCAAGGTATAAAGTCCTGCGGTCACTCACTAAACACTTTGTAGTCAAGGATCCTTCAGGACATTTGAAAAACCGTATGCGTTTTTCATTGAGGAAGGGTCAAATCCATTAGTGACCTCTTAAGAAACGTGTTGCACACAATCGTCCTTCAAACCTTTTACGAATCATTCAGTTCTTTGGGTAGAAGTTGAAGAGAGAATTGCTGGATTGGATAAGTTGAAAATTCAAACGACTTCGGGCTTCTTTCCTGGAGAAATCGGTTAAATCTTTCGAGGGAACACGTGCTTGTGTGTGTGTGAGTTTGTCTGAAGCACCACTTTTCTTGACAAAGGGGTCTTTCCTATTCCAGACCGAATTCACTACTTTTTTTCCAGGTGCCAAACTCGAAAAGAGGAAAGCTTCGAAGTAAAAAATCTACGAAAGTTGCTTCACTGCGTTTCGTTTTACTCACAGAATCTCTCGGGATCAAATTAGCAGGTAATGCTTTTAACGCAAGACCAGAGTCGCACTTAAGCTGAAGCAAATTACTGATTCTACAGACAGTTCCATTTTCCAACACTTTGTGAGGGCTGTACATAAAATCAATTGGAGAATCCACATTTTTTTACACAAACCCACCCAAAAATGCCGCAAGGTTCCTTATATTTTTTTAGCTCTCAACGTGCGTAGCGTAAAGGAATGAGTTCACTCCACAGGAAGGTGCGAAAACTCCGCAGTAGAGGAAGCTTCTCTATGGAAATAGTAGGACCAGGAGTCGGAAATGGGTTAATAATAAATTCCGTAGTAAAATATTTATGCACTGTTCAAGCCGAACTTCTTATGTATATTTGCATATAGTCTAGACTTTACAACCACTTGGCCTATATCCACAGAAGAAGAAGAAGACAGATGAAAATGACTTTTTTTTCCACATCCAGGAGAGACAGGAGGAGGTATAGGTCCAATCAACGATGAATATAATGTAATGTGATGATATAAATCTTAACTTGGTATAACCTTCATCCAGAACTTTTTTTTAGACTTATCCACCGATCTTGACTTACGACTAGGACGCGGAAGTTCAGGGAGGGAATTGACAGTTCCGAAAAGAATGTGAATGAATGTAGGTCGACTTGAGAGTCTTGTGGATGTATGTACACACTTGAGGAAGGAGAAAGTGCTTATTATGTCCGTCCAGTTGAGAACTTTTTTGGTTTGTTTTACTTCTGACAACGAAGAACTGTGAGTTATGCGTTGTTTTTGTCAAATTTCCTGGGTGTCAAGATGCCAGTGTGTTTAAAAACAGAGAGCAATTGGCAAAAATACTTTAGGCAAAAACTTATGATGGAGCTTCTCTCTCGATCTTCAACAAAAAATATGGGATTGACCAGTTGTTATCCTTATTTTTTTACAGTTTTTTTTGCTCCAGAACAGAAGTCAGAGACTAAGGGAAGGAAATGGAGAAAGGGTTTTATTTTTTTCGGTACTAAAAGGCTGAGACTGACACTCCTTCACTCAGTCAGCGTTTCCGAAATTACCTCATACATTATACTTGGATATTGGTAAGGTTTCCCTCTCCTTTTTGCCTCATTCAATAAATGGAATGGGATGGATTGGATGGATGGATGGATCCTCACTTTTCTCTCTGCAATGTGTGCCAATGTAAGTGGGAGAGAGAGAGTGAAAGTAGGGAAGTAAAAGTGGATGACGACGGTTTGCGTGGAAAAATTCAATATTGCAAATGGCAGCTGCAATAGTCGTAATAATGCTTCAGGATATCCTTGCAGAATTTGCTATTTTTCTCCTACGACATTTGGCTATTTATCCAAGCCATCCTCTTCTCAAAGCATTATGTGATGGTGGGTTGCATTACGAGATGATGATCATCTAGAATAAACGCTCGTCGTCATGTCCCATGTTGTGCCTTACAGTCAGAGGGTGTGACACTCGTGAATCAAATTTGAGGAAATTTGTGGCTGCTTTTTTGTCAAGATGATGATATTATGAGAGCAACAGGATGTATACTACGTAAATGAGGTGGACTGATTCCTCCTCTCTTTACTTTAGGGAGGATGAAACGTGACGAATGACGGGAAAGGAAAGTAGGTCGATCTTATGTCCTTGGTGTGTTTTACGATAAGAAAAGTTCTTCTAGGCTTCTCAACCGCATCCACACAATCCAGGTGACACTGACTTTTTTTAGTAGCAGCGAAAAGACCAAGTTTGAATAAGAAGGGATGATCCTTTATCTCTTGGAAACTTTGTAACTGTTTAAAGTGCGTATACCATGGAGAAAGTTTATATCCTTCATGCTTCTTGGTCAGGACAGGGCACGACACAATTCCCAAAGTGTATTGGCGTGAAGGATCTCTCTAAATGTCACTCAGCCTTTATTTTTAGCAACTGCTTTTAAAAGCGTTGTCATTTAAGTGTCTCATGTCTCCTTAATAGTTCGACTTATGTGAAGCAAATTCATTAGAAATTTCACTTATTGCCTAAATAAACGATGGCTCCTTTTTTCACAAAGAAAGGCTTTGCACACTGAATGATAATGAGATAGAGAGCTGTTGAACTGTTGAACTCTTCTGCGACTGATTTTGGAAGAGGAGGAAAAGGAATGAATCCCAAGAATCCGTTTGAGTTAATGGGAATGATGTGTAGGGAAATGAGGCAAGGGAATTGGTTTAAAATGAAAATGTGAAGGATTCATTCCCATAATAATAATAATCATAATAGGACGACGATTCCTCCTTCCTTGACTGTCTTTGAGAGAGTCTCTGACTGACAAACTTGTCTGTCTTTCCTCCCTTCTATGCTTTCTCCCAGATCACAAACATACAAGCCCAACGGCGAGTATGAACGATTCTATCGCTATACCACCGTTCCAGTTTTATTATTACGTATAGTCATTATTATCATACTTATCTCACCAAGAATTTCAGTCACTAAAAGGAGTTGGAGAAAGCAGACTTTGAAAGGAAAGCCTGAGCTCTCACTTTCTCTTTTCTTTCGTGCAAAATACAGCTCAGTTCACTTTCACTTTGAGTTTCATTTGCCTGTCGGTTTATGAATGTCAATTTGCATACGACGTGACTGTTTTGACTAGACTTGGCAGTTTCAAAATTAATCTGCAATAGATAGTCACTTATTCCCTCTCTTTACAAATTACTGACATGGAAAGAATAGGACTGTGCCTACCTACTTTCTCTCTCTCGTGGTGAAAGACTCTCGGTCACCAAATACAAGTACAACAGCTGGGAACCATTACGTCCTCTGTTTGACTCCGTGCTCTAAATAATATTCTTGATTAAATAAAACCGTCATATCGATTTTGTGTGTGTGTGTGTTCAAACTAATTTCACTTCCACACGTGTTCCTCTTCCTCTCAACAAAATAATCATGGACCCTCTCTGCTTTCCTTTCCACACGTTGACCAATTAATTATTTACAACCTAATGATTGAGGCAAGTCTGTCTGACTGAACAAACAACTGTGGTTGAATTATACACTTGGATTCCTCTATCTATCTGTCTCTGATTTAGGTGTTCATCTCATGCGAAGTTTGGTTGGACAAATTTTTCGTTTGTATCGAATGTTCCACTGGTCGTTGTTTCTGCTTCATGTGACAAAATTGGATCCAGTGGTGAAAGTCGATGCCGCTTCGGTGGTAATATGAGTTTGGAATTGACTGTTTTACCCTGTGGTCAACCACAATATCTGGCCGAGCATAGAGCCAAAATTTCTATCAACTTTCACAGGCGTATGTAATGACAGGGTAGTAAGTAAAGTTGTGTGTGTCTAGGTGTTGGTAACTATGGCTCCCTCTTCTCTTATCTATCTGTCACTCATTGTGATGTGATGGTGGAAGTAATGAAGAAAGTGTGTACAGCATACGGTTACATTATAGCCACGGGCCAAACTGTCCGTGAAACTCATTCCCTCTCTCACATCAGTCAGCTTTCTCTCCCTTCCTTTACTTGGTCCTTTTGCCTCGTGATTGAATGGACGAAAGTAGAGGAGTTGAGTTGTTTCAAAGGAAAACTTTCTTTTCCTAAACACATTTCACCACCAAACACTTTACTTTTCCACCGGCTTTATACAGTTTCCAATGCAATCAGTCTGATTTTTTTACACTTTGATATTTACATTAAAGAGTTTTAGATGTGTGCTTTTAATCTTCTAAGACTTATAGACTTTTGTTTGCTGCTACAGGGTAGTTATTTTCATATGCTAATTTCCTATTCATGAGGCGTTAAAATAATTTATGCTGGAGCATAGCATAGTGTGATTATTTATTAAACTCTTTGAAATCTAAAATGGAAAGTTCTTCGCTTTAATGTACAAACAAACCGTTACTTCAAGAAAATGGAGAATATTTTGATGATGACGATACGATTTCTTCTTTCCCCCAGCCAAAGTGTTGGATACTTTCCCTTCTTCGAGTTCAAATTCAAATTTGCACAAGGAGATTGGATGGTGGTAATAATAATCATGTGAGTTTATATCAAACGTTCCGTAGAGATTTGAAGATGCACTTTACTTTTTTAGACTTGAGGAGTTTTTTTGTTCTTTCTTTTACTTTCTCTCTTTATTTCGTTACAGTATAGAGTATGTAAACTGCAAACATAACATGACTTCCTTCGGAAAACTTAGTTACTTTCGTCTCCTCGCCAGCACTTTACTGCTTTCACTTTAAAAGTTGTGTCTCTCTCCTTTTATTTTATTCAAGACAAAAAAAAATCTGATTGGGTTAGTTACCATGGGCAATATCAAAATGCTCTAGAGTAAATATTGACTCCACTCCCTTCTCGTTATGTATTAAAACCGTGGGTTGTTATAGAGATTTCTCAAAAACGTGTGCTTTGTTCTCTTAGCTTCTATACTGATCACAAAAAATGTACTAAATGGTAGTCGTCGTCGTTGTTAATGTACTTGGCTCTTGCCGTGTCAGCAGCTTTGACTACCTTTAAGACTTGGTGAAAACAGAGCAAAAGGCTAATGGGAAATGTCCGATCCGGGAAAACTCTGCGAATGCACTAAAGAATTGAGAGAAAGGCTCATGAGAGACGTTCAAAACCTTAACCAAAAGCTTCTTCCTTCGCATTGTGAAAAGAAGGAGAGAGGAAACTCTCAAACCCAACCAACATTCGTGGGACCATGCGCTTTATACCCATATACGATTCAATGTATTCTTCTTATTATCATCATGCTTTCTCTCTGCCTCTCTCGGTTTGTGTGTAGTTGGCCACTTCATCGTATTCGGGGCACTGATAGAATGGAATCACTCATGGCAAAGTAATGCATATCGAGTGGAAGTGAAACCTGATATTTGCGACGCATTATCCAAAAAAGAGAGAGACTCCATAGTGTACACGCATTACGGATGTTTATCATTTTGGGTGTTTTTGGATGGACAAGATAAGATGTATAGATCAGACATTCCATAGATGAACGTCGGGAGAAAAAGTACGCACTCATACTCAAACAAGAAAACGTAGATTGCTTTCACTCTTGTGCTTTGTAAGTAAGCCACACCGTCAAGTCGGTGTGTGTAAAAGAGTGTAGGAAAGGAGTAGACAGGTATGAAATCATATTTCATCCTCCAAGGCAAAGATTGACTTCTTGGGATTTCCTCCTGTAATTGATTTGGAGTGAAAGCAGCACAAAAAAGTACCCACAAAAGCCAACATTTCATTTCAAGTTCTTTCCTTAGGTACTTTCACTTCCAGTCAGTCGATGCACACACACACACTCACACATAAACAAACATAGGATAGGTAACTCCCTTTCCACATGCCAACAATTTGTAACAAGCATCTTCACTCTCTACACCTTTCCGTTGTTCTCTCCCACAAGAATGCCAAAGAAGACAAACAATCTCTCGTCTAAGGAAAGAATGTGATTTTGGAATAGACATCTGACAAAGGTTTCCCCACAGCACTTTTTCAATTGTAAGTACAAAAAACAACCCCAATCTGTCATGTAGACTTGTAATAATACTCTTCCGTTTGTTTCCATGACATCCCCTAGATATTTTCTATGCTTGATTAAAAATTTGGTACCTGTAGCAATGTGTTTCTGCAGATCCGATATGGAGAAGATGAAATGGAAATGATTAATGTTTGGGGTAATAAATGACAAGCAAGCAAATATTTATAGACAAACAGTTCCTGTCTTGACATTAGATGATTGAACGAGAATGGATGTCAATGCTCCATCACCTTAAACGGATTATTCATCGTTTCTTGAAAGCATTTTCCCTGGCATTAATTTTAATTTAACGTCCTCCTCCCCACCTTTGCATAATCCATCTTCGATCCACCCACCCACCCACGTCTCTTCTGGGTTAACAATGCGTGTGACTTGTGACACGTTCAAAAAAAACTTTTTTTTTTACGGAGAAGGAAGCAGGGACATATAGAAGTGAGACAGAAGACAAAATACCCAAAAAATCTCTATGGAAAGAAGAGAGAGAAGACACCTCCGCCTCTTTTTAACTTGAACCCGGGTTTTAGCATAAATGATGGAAGGATGAAATCGGAGTGAATTTGAGACTAAGCTTGAAAATCCTCCTGTCAACATAATCGATCGATCAAAGTCCATCTTCTAATCGGTTTTCACATTAGTTCTACATAATGAACGACTTGTCACTTGTCACGCTCTGCGCAGAGATGTCAAACCTGCCTATATGACGTTGGGTTATATATGCCTTCCTGTGATGTTTGCAGTGCTTTCGCTTTCACGTTTCTAAAATACGATTTCAAGTTGGTTCAAGGCTTTTTAAAAATTGTTAAAAAATGTTACCTTAAGACATAAAGACGAAAGGTAGAAGGACTCTTTAAATTAACTTACGCTGCAGGGAGCCATGAACTCCCCATTATAAATTTACATCGTCCTAATTGAAGACACTTTACCAACGTCGTCTTTCCTTCAACTCCGACAAGGCGTGCGAAAGAAAGACTGACATTTGAAACACAACTTTACGAATTGAGGAGATACAAATGGGCATAGAAATTGAAGGAAATTACGCTGCCAAGGCGCAAAGATTTCTCTATGTATAAAGTTCTAGATAAGTTTAACGACATTCTCAACCGAATTGCGATAAGCTGAACTGAACGAATAACTTTTCTTCAGAAAATTGTGAGGAAGTGAAGAAATCCTTCATCTCTTCTTTTTAGCTTTTCATTTCGAGTCTTTTCTTCTGAGGATAAAATGAGCGAAACTCTACCATTCAATTCGCCAAGAACTAATCAAGTGTCTTATTATGCATGTAGCTCTCCTCGCTTCCTTCCTTCCACCTCAGAATCGAAGGTCCTCTGTACATCAAGAAACAAAGAGATTCGGCAGAAAGAAGGGTGTCAAATTTATTCCTTCCCAATTTTCTACTTTTTATTCTCCCATTTAATTGAGCCATCTTGAATGAAATTGGTTTTGTCTTAGTCGAGAGAAAGAGAAGAACTTGGCCAACTTAAACTTTCTCTCTGCTGCATTATAATGAGGCAGCTCAGCTGCAATATTCGACTTGACTTGGCATACAAAAAATTTTGCTAAAATATTCCATCTTTTTCTGATGGTTCTTTCTTGAATGTAAGCCAAAAGGAAAAAGTATGAAGGACTGGAGAGAGAGGAGAGAGAGGAATAATCTGAAAATCAATTACCAAGGAGGAGTAAAGCTCCTCTTTCTTGAGATCTGTAATCCTCTGAAAAATGATTCTTTAGACCTGGGGAAAGTAACATACGATTCATTATTAGGATCCTTACGAAAAGTATGACAAAATCACTACAGTTTGACGGGTAGCAAAAATCATGCAAACAGTCAACCTTGTCCTCAATGCTCATTACTTGACAGAAATATTGCGAATTTCTTTTAACTGAGATATGATAGAAGTACCGAGGGACAGAAGGAGAAAGATGAAATACAACAATCCATTTGTTTGTGTCGGAATATAATGTAATTCAAGTCGACCAATTTTTTGTCATTTTTATTCAGCAGTGGTAAAATTGGATTGTCAGTTAGGAGATTGCTTTCGTACAGTTCTTGTTTTCTTCATTAACTGTCTTCTAGACGGATCATCATCAGGAATTGCAATACAGCAAATTCTGAAGAAAAAAGGAAGGAAGGAAGGTAGGCATCATGGAAAGAAATAATGAATCATTTTCAGTGCGGATAGGGACAGAATTGAAAGGGGGAAATCAATAGCCCTCTCATCATAACCTCAAGTGTAGAGAGAAAGTCAGAGTCACGGCTGCGGAATTATTATTGGCATTGATTCTTTCTTCCGGAGCTCAAAAAAATGATTCAGTCTTTTAGGTTGGTCTGCTTTCTTCTTGAGCAAAAGACAATGGCATAATGGCAACATGAAATGTAATGGAGAGAAAGCTTGGGTCTAAAAAGGAAAGGATGAAAAAAACCAAACCAAAGTAATGTACAAGGACAAAAAGTACTTCACTTTTCCTGTTCTTCTTCTGATAGTGAAAGTTGAGCTTCCTCTCCTCTCGGCCACTTACTCCCCATTAGATATTGCATTGTGGTAGTCCAAAGTGTGTCTGCGGAAGACAGTCGACAAGAAAAGGAGACATTTGGGATGTCATGGTACTCACGATGGTGGAGTGAAGTGGAGACACTCTTGCAAGAGGCCACAAGAGAGAGAAAGGGACTTCTTCCAATTTCGAAGATATGGAATAGAATTCTTTTTCCTTTTGTCTTTCGTTGCTAACAGTGTATTCTCATGCCATTTGAATTGTCCACGCTGTTCTCACAGGAGAATCACAATGGTACATACTTCTTCGTACACACATCGTAGGAGTTATTCATCTTGGAAAGAATACCGTTTCCACCTTGTATCTTGTCCTTTGCAATTTCCACTTTTTGCTTAAGACCTTTATGTACCGGAGCTTTTATTTTTAGTCCAACTTTGTTGTCTTTGGCATACAATTTGCATTGTTGTGTTTTCCTGTGCGATTCTTTATGACAAGTGCAATTGCTTAAGTGAGTTTCTTAGGTCGTAATGAAGGGTTCAGTGAAAAGGGATACTATAGGTACCTTTCCCAGTATGGACATACGTCAGATCATTAGACAACGATAATGAGGGTGGACTTTTGGACTTTGTTGTTCACGGTAATCATTAAAGATCCAAAGTGAAGTAAGAGTCCCTCCTACGCACAGGGAAGTTTTTTTGTTGGCGGAAAATTTGGGCATCAAAAAAGGATCTTAGTACTTACATAGAATCTAATAATATGTCTTCTTTATAAAATATATTTTCCCGTATCGACAACTTCTCAAAAGGAACAAACGAAAACTCGACGTCGCCTTGTATCCTTTGTAAAATTCTAATTACTGAATTTCCAACAAACAAATGAGGCAATGCTTCAAGACACAAAGAGAGACAAGAAAGGGAAAAAAATCTCATTGTTTTCAGTTTTTAATATCAAAAAATAAATACGCATATAAAAAGACTAATGACATAACCTTTGACAAAAGGGCAAAAATAGTTTAGTTATTAAATAATGATGTGAAACTCACATCCTTTGACTATGCCAAAAGGGAAAGTCAGTCAGTCAACTTTATTTATGCTTATTACGTTTTCTGCTCAGTAAAGCGAATGTCTCCATTAACCCATTATTATTATTTTCCCTTCGTCATAACTTTGCCATTTCAAAAACTCCGTTGAATCCTAGACTGAATCCCGGACATTAAAACATTTTTGAATCTCGGAGGTCACCTTTGAAAAAAGAAAGGCCCTTTGTCCTCCATCCAAAAGAGAGTCAACAAAGCATATATTCATTTTCATTGGCCTTTCATCAAGGCGCTCTACTATTCGCAGTAAATAACAATACAAATAATGCGAGGAGGAAGTCATTTCCCTTTCGCTTGAATATGCATGATTGTGTTGTAGTGTCGTTTGTCCTGCTTTCTCCTTTATCCTTTGCAAAGCCATTAAAAGCATGGAAGCCATCCTTTGTTCCTTCCTTTTACTCTCGAATTTATAAATAATTCATTTCATTGCTATTTTCACTTTATAAATGCGATGGGTTGTAAATCGTATCTTCAATTCAGACTCTCTCAGCGGCTTTTCGCAAATATAATGCTTCATGTCACGTTACAAGGAATCTAATTTAATTGAAAATTCCAAACTGGAGATACGTTATATTCAATAAATTATCTGACTTTCCTAGACGAGGTCTTGATTGGCATTGCCTGATTTGAAGTACTGGAGCTCGTCTCATTTCCTGTTCGCAGTGTAGAGGAATCTAATTATGAAGAAGAGATACTAAATTTGAATAAGACATGATGAAAATGAAGGACCAAGTCTTATTATTATTGCCATCCAATTAAACTCTGAAAGCAATCATCCACTTCAAGTCTGTTTGTCATACAATCATCATGCCAATTACGGCAACTTGAATAGAATTAGCTCCTGACTCAATTTCCTCTCTTTCAAGTTAAATTTGAAGTCGTCAAAAACATAATTTTGACTTCTTATTTTGTAGAAAGAAATTGCCCTTTCCATCCAATTATAATCTCTAAATGTCTTCCCCGCATGCTTCATAAAGTGCGTCTTACATTTAGACAGTGCGTCAAAACGTTTATGTCGACAGTGACAAAAAGAAAGCCAGCTCGCATGTGGCATCCCTACGTGAACAAAAGTGGTGAGCATCAATCAACTTCATGTTGTATTCCTTATGCGTCTCTCCTCTCCCTTCTTCTTTTAAATTATTCATCGATGAGTAACCCACCCACGGCCCAGCAACATCCAGCTTTCTCCCACCACCACCACCACCACACTTTCTCTTTTATAGGAACCAAGTCTTTGCAGCTTCATCTGCTCACACAATTTGACAAGTAACAAACCAACCTCATCTCTTTTCAGTATAAAGCTTTAATTTAAATGACAAACTTTTGTTCTCTGCTGCTTTGATTTTAGAAAGCTGACAGACTTACCGTTTTTAAAAGCAACGTCGTCAGGTGGTCTTGCGTCACTCTGCTAATGATGGAAATCAATTGTGAGTGTGTCCGCATCTGGATGTCATGATTGGAATATTTTATACGACTCAATTTGTATAAATTTAAAGTCGCCAATTTCCTCTAAGTAAAGTGCTCTTCTTAAAAAAAAGATTCCATATTCTAAGTCTCATCCTTTGTTGCAAAAAAATACATAAAATTTATTACATGTCTGCAGGTGACGTGTGGAAAGGTTTCTTTTACCAGCATGACTGCTTTGTGTGTGTGATTTTGAGAGATGTTGAGAGTGTGTGTGGCACTAAATTTATCCTTTTTTTATGTCAAGACTCAAGTTTTCAAAGAAAGCAATTTTTTTTTGAGATTTTCTTTGACTACTTCCTCATAAGTAAACATCAACCTAAAATTTCAATTGTTTACTTTGTCTGAAGTTTTTCCAATTCTCCAAAAAAATCTTATATAAAACTACGTCATAACCACGCGGGAGACGGGACTTTAATGCAAAAAGTTTGCTTATCTCTGCATGGGAGAAAGTGATAAATTTGTATTCATGTCCCCAAACCACTTACTATATTAACTATCTTCTTCAAGTGTTTTAATGGGGTGGGAAATTTGTTCCTGTTTGATTTTCCTCATCCTTTGGGAGTGACGATCCTTATGACACTATGACAGTCCCATCACTTCAATCGTCGAGAGGGAACAAGGAGTTTAAAGTTTTCGATTCGAATCATTTATCAGAAGTGGAGGTACAAACACACTTCTTCTCCATTAGCAGTCATTTTAAGTGGGACCTCCCACCGTCTACTTTCCCCCTCTCATTTGTATTCATGATTGTTTCCTCTTGTTTACTCTGCACTTAACCAAATAACGTACTTTGATCTTCTGTCACAATTTATTTATTGCTTTCTCCTCTCTTCCCATTCCTCTCTCTAAATAGGTAAACAGTACTCAATTCATTTTACCATATTCGCATAATCAAAGGAGTCCTGTGGAACAAAGGGCTGTAAATAACAACGGATTTGAGAGTGGACCAAAAATTTACATTTAAAGCCAGAATTTGAGAGAAGCGTTCCAGCCATTTTTTATCTTTTTTGTAGCTCGGATGCCTCAACAAAATTCATCTGAAAAAGGATGGATGGATGTGTCGGTTGCAGTTCATGCATTTCCAACTGCATTATTAAAGGATGCATTATGTGTGACTACACAAAGCATTAACGCAATATGTCACTCCCTCTGCCCCTGTCTGGAAGGGCAAGGTGGAAATTGTCGTTTGAGATGGAATAAATAGAGGCAATATTTCAGACTTCCTTCCTATGAATTGAGCTTCCTCTCTCACGCACGACGAGGAAGAAAAAGACGCTTCTTCTTCCTGAACATTACAATCACTTTGCGTGGTTGAAGATATAAAGTTTTTTTTTCGGATTGGTAGTTTATCATTGTCTTCTGGTAGTTGAGGGATTAAGAAGGTATCAAGAGAGTAATGTCGGGTGAATGTAACTCAAATGTCTAGGATATCCTGGGACCAATTCTTGGAGTTCAACTGGCCGCCTAATGGCGTGAATAATGGCCGATACAATAGAATAAAGCAACCAAAAAAAAAACTTCCCTTCTTCACTTTCACTTCTGAAGAAAAGAAGAAGAAGAAGACCCCCCTTTCATCCTCATCCCATTCCTCGCTCTTCTTCTGATACATGTCTCCCCACTTTTATTTACGAGCTTCTTTATTTTTTGAGCCAGGTCCCCATCTCATCCATTTTCTTAGGATCGCCAGGTTAATTCGTTTTGATTCTCCGGCCTGGCTTAGCTTACTCCCTCACCCCACTCAACCAGATTTCAGTTTTTTTTTAGCTTGTCTTGTCTTTTCTCTTTTTGGAATGAGGGATTTCCGGAGGAGGGTGGAGAGAAGAGATGACTTTCTTTCTCCAGGCTTTCCTTGTTACCTTAAAAACCTCTCAATTTCCTCTTCTCTCCCTTTTTCTCATGCATTTTAAACTCTCATTTGAAAAAACATAAAATAATCCATCCAATTAAGGAGTCCTCCCCTTCCTTCGACACAACACAATCCTGTCCAGTTTTACAGTTGAGAGTCATTAGCTTTAACTTTTATAAACTGTTTTTGTAGTGAAAAGTTTATTTGTTATGATCGTTTATGAAATATGGTTCCAATTTATCCTTGGCACTACTGGAGAACATTAGAAATAATTGGAATGACTATAGAAGAAGAAGAAGAAGAGTCTGTTGATTCTTTCCCTTCCCCTCTTTCTCCGCTCCTGGAGGCATTTACAAGTCCTCAATCACAATAGTCGAAGGAGCCGAGCTTTGGATAAGACTTATTACTATTACCACGACTCTTTCTTCAACTGGAGAAACTAGTTTTAATTATGGAGAATGCAATGAAAGCCAACTTCATCCTTGCGGTCCGACTGCAAGCTGTGGTAGAGAAAACAAGCATGGTGTCTTGAATTTACTTCGGCGGAAATCAAAGCATAAGAAAAGCGTGTTGGAAAGGGTGGAAGTATCTAAAGTAAGACTATCTTTGTAGCTTTAAGAAGGGGATAAGATGAATTATGAGTATTTACACACTAACCGTTTCTAAGCTAATCAGTTACCTCCCAGCCAAGCCAACACTGTTTTGCTTATACTTTATGCATCTCTCTGTGCAAACAGGCAGAAATCTACACGACTTTCTCTCTCGTCTGCCCCTCCAGCATGGATGGAAGGAAGGAAAGTTCAGCTAGAGAAAAGATTCAAAGCTGATTAGTGGCCGTACTTAATTACTTAAAACACTGCTTGACAATCTTGTGGTTTATGAACTCTGTTTGATTCATTGTCCCCTTGTATCTATCTTCGTTCGTACCATCTCATTTAATTTCACCTAGAGAGGGCTAAGTCAGGGGGGTAATAATAAACAAGGGAAATGTTTCCACCAAACCAAGGATTCGTGCGTAATGAATTTGAATGTTGAGTGTAATTCTGCTGCTGCACTTCATTGATTTCAAAAGATTGTCGCTACAAGGTTTCTTGCAAACCGTCTCGCTTTCTCTCTCCCCCTCTTCAAGGTATTTTCTAATAATTATTTTTAGCAGAGGCAGACACATCAAAGAATGAAGTAGACTACTTTCTCCCCTTCTTCACTCAAGAAATCTGACACAAAGAATTTTTTGAAAATGGATTTATATCTCGCATGACAGAAGTAATGATAGTGGGACATGGCATGGCAGAGCCTCTCTTCTTCTTCTTCCTTCCGCTTTGGAGAAAACATTCAACTGGAAAAGTACAACAAAAGGGTAATCTACTTTTTCTTATGAAGGATAATCAGAAAGAAAGAAAGAAAAGAACAGAATAAAAGAAAGCAGAAGAAGAAGAAGAAGAGGGAGTGTTTGGATATTTCTATATGTGTAACTAACTTTGAAGAACTAACCTTTAGACTAACGAGATGCGTATTATTATAAGCCTTCCCTTTATATATTTTTTCTTCTTCAATTTTTTTCCCCAGCATTCCAATCTTCAATACAACTTGCGTGTGCTTTCATTTCTTTTCGTTCGTGATCAGGGAGGAAGGTTGATGTGCTTTATTCCTTTCTCTTTTGGTGGGGGAAATTTTAAGCCGTCTTTTTCTACTTTCTTCAGTTTAACTTGATCGCCTTTCAACAATTCTATCTTAAATTTAAGCCGACTCCAGCAGTCTTTTTCTTCAGAGAGAGATAAAACCTATAGACCATAGATTGGCAGCCCCTCCGGATGGCTTAAACCAAAACCGAAGACAAAAAAAATAGAGCTTCCTTGCTTTGCTTTTTAGGATTGAAAGAAGAAAGCCAATTCTGAGAGTTACGGAGACTCTGTTGTTAAGCATGTTATGATTGCACTGCTGGTTACGAGCATGTGGAAATCGAATGGGTGAAATTTAATGCACTTCTTCAATGCAATGAACTTCAAAAAGATCCTTTTCTCAGCTCAAGATCAGAGGTCGGTTCTGAGACTTTCTTTTATAATCAAAATCACATAAAAGCCTTTTGTTTTGAAATGAAATTCCACACGTCGTCTGCTTGTGCATAATACTTGACACCCAAAGCTGTTTACCCAACTTTCTTTCTTAGGATATATTCCAATCTTTATTGCCATAAATTTCCTTCAAACATTTTGAAATATTCACTTTGTCATGAGCTTCCCTATCAGGCCAATTCTTGCGTTACCACTAATCCGAACTCGATGGTCCATCAAGGTGCAAGTCAAGTCGCCTTGGCGATCAGAATGTTGCCGAGCATGAAAGGGTCCACTGTTCCCCAGTTGAGAAGCCCAGTATGGAGTCAGAACTGTGTGAGCCAGACCTGTGACTGGATCCTCTACGATGCCGTCCCAAGGGGCAAAGAATCTGGAATAAAAGTGAGGACCGCCTTTCCCATCCCCTTTCACTGTGACAATCGTGTCCCTCACAAACTTCCCAGTGTCCAAATCCACCATGCCTTGAGTATTTGGTCGAATGTTTTTCAACCCTTCCGCACCCAGCTCGTCTTTCAACCGAATGAGAAGAATCCCTTCGGTAGGGGAATGTTGCACATCCTGCACCAAGCTGCCCGAGCCCGATCCAACGACCAGGTCCAGCATGGCTGGAAGCCAAGAATGCTCCCCCACCGTCAAACCCACGGTTGGATTAGAAGGAAAGTTCAACGTGACTTCCCCATCCTTCACAACCATAGCTCCCAGAACCCCTCTATGCTTTGAGTCAAAACTTATAGTGCATGAATCCTCGGAGTCCATTTTCAATTGAATTTGGCTGACAACTTTGGCAGACGCAACGGTGGCATGCCCACATAAAGGGACTTCATTTGTTGGGGTGAACCATCGAAGTGTCCTCTTGTGCACTCCGTCCTCAGGAGCCAACTTCTCTCCCTTCTTCCAGCCGAAGGAGACAAAGGCAGTTTCACTCAGATTCATCTCCATGGCAATTTTCTCCTTCAACTCGTCCGACAGATCGTCCTATTATTGAGAATGGACTTGAGGATGCAGAATGTTGACAATACAAAGATAACCTTACATCGTACTCTAACAGGCAGACGGCAGCAGGGTTGCCGGTGAATGGTTTCCCATCAACAATGAAAGCGTCAACTACATAAATTGGAAGGTCCATTTTGTCTGTCCAAAGTACTTGGGTTTTAGATTGTGAGTCTCTGGTGGAAGTTGAAAGAAGAATGAATGACCCATCGATTCGTTCGTACTAATGCTAGACAGGAGGTGAGGAGGTGACCTTCATTCCACAAGTGTTCATATCTAAACCGGCATGTGTATTTGTTTTGCCGCAGATATGCAAATAGCAATTTTGTCTCTGCTAATCTAATTGACCTTGGGAATTAATTTCCATAATTGACTTGATGTAGTAGCATGTAGTATATGGCACTCAGAGTACCTTTTCTTCTCCATTTCAATGCCTACCTATCTAAGCTTCATAAAATTCCATGCGAAGCCAATTGTGAGACAGGCTTTCTTCATTACACAACTTTTCAGCAAGACTCTATACTTCAATATTCTCGAACAAGACAGGATAAATGTATGCGAAATGATTGCAATTTTTCAAACTCCAAACTGCCCAAAGCTAAAGGCCTATTTTAGATACACAATTTGTCTACAATTCGACGGCTGAGACATTTCTCACGTTTTCATTCTATGTCACCAGCATCATACATAGGTTGACAACCCCCAGTGTGTGCCTTTGCCATCTCGATGGCAAATAAAAATGACAACCTGTCACACTAGTTTGTTCAAAAAAATAGAAGGCTGGTGAATGTTGACCTGGAAATGGAAACTGAAATCTAAAAATCCGAATGCCTGTCGCGTATATATCTAGGTTTTGACTGCCAGGACAACCTAAGGTGTGCAAAAGAACCAAACTGTCGTGGTAAATTTATTTTACCTCCAACAAATACTTCATTATAGGTCACCTCTTAAAAATTCCTTTTATGAAACCGTCAACTGCCAAAGACAACATGCCATTCTTTCAATACCCCAGCGTAACGAAATGAATGGGACAACTTCATTAAGGACATTTGGTTCCACATGCACGCCAGTCCGTTTTTTGTATTTCTACACGTTACGACTTTTGTCATCCAGATAATTTCGTCTGACATTTGGAAACGAGGTTTTTTGCAGTCATTCGTGAGAACATTACAATTATTACTTGAGTATATAGTCATTCAAGTTGAAGTGGTTTCCGTGCCACAAGGATTTTCACCTTTTGATCTTTAGATATAAATCTACACATTCCACCAACCAATTTCGGTTTGTTAGTACATATTGTTAAGACGTTGTTTTTTTTTGCAATTTTCTACCAGGGTGACTTTAGGAGTAAGTCGTCAACATGATATTTCCCTGCGATACCTTTGGCTCTGGAATGTGGAATTGCCGTTTGAAGTACAGATTGACTCAAATCAAATTGCATACCAATTTACCTACTTTACTTTTGCGGAACCACAAAAACAATCCAATCATCTACAACATTACTTGTTTTACTTTTGTCGCATAGTTTAACCCTTTCAGTCTGAAATTGGAAGGCACAGCAAAAACAAAAGTGTTTGGTTCCTGATTTTAAAAAAAGCTGTGCTTAACCCATTTCACATAATGGCAGTGATGAGGTATACACAGTTAAGGATAAGGATGATAGTGTAATCTTCAACGCAGACCAACGTTGTTGTTGTTGTTGGTGTTGCTTTTGAAGAGCAACTTTGTTAGGAACGTGTGGAGTGCCAAATCGTATATACACTTTGTGATTTGAAATTCTAGCATTACACAGTCTAGCGGCACTAACTTTTTCTAAAAAGAAAATTCGAATTACATCGAATCCCATCAAAAATAACAACGCTATTTGATACACTCAACCAACCATGTCAAACTAAACTAAACTAAACTAACACTAAACTACTCAAAGCCTTCGTTCGTTCATTCGATTCTGTTTCGTTTCTTCTATTCTTTACCTCCCTCATCTCTTTGATTATTCGACTGTAGTGCTTTTTACTACACGCACTTGCTTCACCTCTTCAGTTTCCCCATGTTCCATGTTCAATTCAGATTCAACTCAACCGAATGAAAGTAAAGTTCCCATTCCATTTCCGTATATAAAACACAAGAAGGAAAGCTAGGGGAAGTGGAAAGAGACTGGAGAAAGGTTGCTGGAATTGGAAGTGGGAACAGTCAGATTGCTGAATTACCTGAACTTCTTTCTTTTATGGCATTATTCGATCAAGCTTTAAAAAGATTTCCTCTTTGCCTGTGTTCATTTCATTTCACGGGTCAACCAAAATGAAATGAAACTAACAAAATAAATGTCGAATTGTTGTAATTTATTTAGGTTTCACCTGAACAAACGTCCCAAATATTTGTAAACAATGATATCGTTTTAGATGATGGTAAGAAATGTCATTGCCCCATGCATTATTATTGTCGTCATTCAAAATTGCATTGTGCATAGAAAGACATGAATTCAATTTGGCTTCAAAAAAGTGCTAAAAAAGTGAATGTATGAAGTGGACAGCACTGTCTTGGTTTAATGTGGTGGCATAAAAATAAAAGATCCTGTTCTCCCTTAGGTATGCAACCATAAAATGATGATGCAAATCTCTTTTTAACAAAAAAAAGAGTCTCTCGTCGTGATTACAGTTTGTTGAAAGTCGTAAAATTGTATGAATTGAGGGTTTAAAATGAGGTGGATTGGACTTTTGAATTAGAATGAGGCGAAGCTAAGAAGAAGGTTTTTCAATAACGAGGCATCAGTGGTTCAGTGGTAGAATGCTCGCCTGCCACGCGGGCGACCCGGGTTCGATTCCCGGCTGATGCAAGTTTACTTTTTTGACTTTTTTTTCATTTGTCTCAAACCTTTTGCATACATTTTTTTGATGAACAAAGGATGCATAAGCATTTCATATGAGGATAAGAAAGTGTGGATTTTTGTACTGACCTTTTCTCGTAGCATGAATCTAGCCCTCGTGGCTTGTTCTCCAAATCTCTGTAATGCCACCTCCAATTCCCCACACCTCGCTTGCCAATCCGAAGGACTGACAAGGGGTCCACCAGCAGCAGAAGAGGAGGAAGCCACTTCTCCCAAGACAGCAAAGGCAGCCACAATTGAATTCTCTCGTCCAGATGCTACTTGCTCCCTCCGACTACAAACTTCAGATCGTCGTCTACTACTAATGCCCGTGACACTTGTACCACCACTTTGAGAATTTGAATGAGTGTCTCCCCCTTCTTCTCTATTACTCCGAGGGGAAGAACCAGCAGCAGCTGCGAGGTCAATAATATTTCCAAATTCCAGACTAGTACTAAAAATCTCCAGTCCCAGACCAATATCGAATGGAATATTTTTGGCATTATGAACACCCACGCTCCCACTTCCACCAGCAGTAGCACCACCACCACCACTAAATCCTCCTTGGACAGTGTCGTCTGACGGATTTCCCGATGAGGAAGTTTGAGCACCTGCGACGCCAGTAGCACCACTGTGGCCTGGTTGTGGGAGATTATTACTACGAGAAGGAACAGAGTCAAGCATGCTTCTGAAAAATTCCATTCGTCTTTGTTGCTGTTGAGCATCATTGCTAAGTCCAGGTGACTCTTCTCTGCGGTAGTGGGAGGAGGAGGAGGAAGGGTGGTGGTGGAAGTGACTTCTGCTGCCACCGGCAAAATGACTTTCATCCATCCTTGGCGTCGTTGTGGGAGCAGAAGTCGTCATTTCATAGTCAAATTGAAACTCAAAGTTATCCCCTGGTGCTGTAGGCGTTGTGGTGAAGGAACTTGTATTGTGATAAATTGGAGAATTGAGAGCCTCCACGGAAGCAAGGCAATGTTCAGAGAATCTTGAGAGAGACTCAAAAATCTCCGAAAGAGTGCCACAAGAGGAGTCACTAGTATCATCTATGCTACTTAGACTAAGACTCGTCTGACTATGACTCGTCGTCCTCCGTGCCATCCCACCACTTGCTTCAAGTTCATGTTGCTGATCTGCAAAGTCTGCAAGGATGTCCTGGAACTCGGCATCTTGTTGGCGATGAAGATCCTCTAAAGAGTCGTGATCCATCCCACTCACACTGTAAAAATGGATATTTATTTTCATTTTTAGTTCAATAGAGTCTCGCAGTCCTCATTCAAGCTCACAGACCAGCGCTCAGCACATCCAGACAAAACGAAGCACTTTAAGCTCATTGCAGCACAAATCATGATCAAAAAGGTGGACTGGGGTTTCTTGCGACGTCTCTTAACTACGTGGGGTCACATTTTTGACCTGGGGGAGGAGTGTGATCTAGGAGAGGAAGAAGAGTCCCCTCTTATGAAGAAAACCCTGAGAACGGAACGTGGGGATTCTTGGATCTACTTACTCCCCATGACACTGGGAAAGCTGTATGTGGGAAAACTAAAACTCAACGCCACGAATAGTAACGACCCCAACAGCACAATTGCAAAACAAACATTCGTCAATGCCCACCATGCTCAAACAGCAATTAAACTAGGCAGGAAGCCTCCTCGAGGAATCCCTCTTTTCCAATGCGCAAAAAAATAACAACAACAACAACAACAGATTGTGACGGAGGTGATGGAGGAAGTGGGGCAAGAAGCTGTTTGCATTTGTCAACTGATGGATTGGCAGATCCGTGAACTGGAAGTGGATTAACCAATCAGCACTGGATTCAAGAAGATAGAAAACGGAGGTCCCTGGGAAGCTCATCACATGGATAAGATGAAGATTCTTGTCGAGTTCTTCACGGGGAGGAAGTGTAAAATTGAAGTTTCACGTAATTGTAAACTGGAATCGATTGAATGGGACATGGTGAATAAGTTTAGCAAGTAACTTTTTTGTTTTTTTAAAAATTAATTTACTTTAAGTCAACCAATACGTAGTACCTGTGCATTGTACCTGATCAAGTGTGTTAATAAAACCTGCTTCTGAAACGGATAACCTCGCGTGTGCAAAATAGATTAGTAAATCATTATCTCACCTTTGACTGGAACTGGCACTTTGGCTTGTAAAACTTTGACTTAAACTTTGTTCATCGTCTCCTAATAAATCCGTTCCAAAATTTAGGTGACTGAGTCCAATTAGGTGGTTCATGTCAAGAAAGGCAGGATTGGTGATGGAGTTTCGACTACTGCCGTTGTTCAAGTGTGACAATGAGGTACGATGAGAGGAAGAGCCTCCTCCTCCGAGAATGACTCCCGATGATGATATACAACTGCCAGCTCTCGAAAATTCATGAACGCTTGATGATCTACTGGTTGTTATTCTCTCCTGGCTTTGTACCACCACAGCGTCTCTCCCGGGGTCCGACGGGGTGACATACGAGTTGGCTCTAATTGGGCTTCCATGTGTTTGTGGGGCTCCTGCTGCTCCGCTTGATGAAGTTGGCACGGACGCCAATGTTCCAACTTTTGGCGAAAATTCTATGCATGAGCGGATTTGGCCTCGGGAAGGGTGAACCCTTGGCCATGTACGGATGGGAGGAGTGGGAGAAACTTCTTGAAATCTTTGAGCAACGGAGGAATATTCTAGTGGGGGCAGTGGAGATTCAGATTCACCATCCTCCTTTTCCATCTTTCTTCCACCACCAGGAGGAGGAGTGGGAGTGGGAGCAGACATGATTTTTATGTCCCGTCGCACTCAATTTATTTCCACATTCAAATAAATTCCACTGATGATATCAAGTAAGTGACCCAAAGAGTCTCAGTCTCATATGCTTAACTTGTACAAATGAAACAGGCATTGGTTTGTGAGCGTTCTAAGCCTTTTCCACTAACTATCAATCAACGCACTTGATATTGCTTTTAGTTTCGAGTTTAGGTGAAGCGAAATATCTACCTACATCAAGCTAAAGAAGTAACGTACATTGATAAAAAATGGTTGAGTTATTTTTCCTCGTCTTGTCTTTTGGCACTATGTCAAACCAATGTCAAGAAGATGGTTTGCACTTGATAAGTCACTTAATTTTCCTCAATTCCTTTGCCTTTCACTCGAATTTTTAGACCATAGAATCCCATGAGCTTGAGTCAACAGAATAAATCAACTCTAATTTAGATTTGGAGCATCATTGCTATTTGTATGAGGAGTTGGATACTACAAAATTAAAAAGAATTGCGTATTATTGCATCTTCTGACTTGTGGATGTTTCCTCAAATCAAATCCGCTGTCCTTTCCATATCCATTAGTGGAGCGACGACAGAAGCCACACATCATTAATTATTAAGGCCGACACGTTTCTTTTTTTTGGAATTTGTAGCGGAATGTTTTCTTGACTGTCCAATTTGCTGCCACTACCACCATGAAACCGTGTTTACACAAGAGAGAAGCCTTGTTGATGATGACGATCACTTCAGACGGAAGACACAAGATGATGAATCAACTTAACGCGCAAAGCGATGATTTATTGGATCTTCATTCCAGTCACTCCGTCAGTGAAAGTTGTTAAATGAAGTGTCACTGAAATAGAAAGATACACAGAAAT
Organism: Isotomiella minor; assembly: GCA_034696445.1. Classification (NCBI taxonomy): domain Eukaryota; kingdom Metazoa; phylum Arthropoda; class Collembola; order Entomobryomorpha; family Isotomidae; genus Isotomiella; species Isotomiella minor. Next base: position 24,398 of record JAQIWU010000535.1, read on the forward strand.
TAAAATGTCGTCTTGGTAACCACTGATAAAATTATGTTGGGGGAACCAATTTCTTTGTAGCAACCGTCGCAAATGTCTTACATCAGCAATAAAGATTGACTTTAAACCATGTAGTTCCAGATGCCTCTCTTAATGCATTATGCATTTTTTTTTGTTCGGCTTGTTTTTAAAGCTTTCTCGTGGGAGATCCGCACCACATAAGATTGAGACGACGCAGAAAGAATCAGAGATCACAGATTTACTGTACAAATGAAATGTTGAGTGAAAAAATGCAGCTAATGCAAATTTAAATGCTACAACCTTTTCTTCTTTCATTTGAAATGAGCTGTGTCAACATTTATTTATTTACTTTGGCTCAAAATCAACACAAACAATTAAAAGCGTCTAGTCTTTTTTTGGCATCCTATGTTGCCCCACCTCCTTGAAATCTGCAAGAAGAAAGCCTTTAATTTAAAATCAATTAAATTTGTCCCCTTTAAAAGTTAGATTTATTTGTTCAATTTAAAACCGCACAAATGCCAAAAGTGTGACAACAAAGGCTTTAATTCATTCACACCAAACCTAAATTACGG
>JAQIWU010000536.1:0-24949 GCA_034696445.1 Isotomiella minor
TGGATGACTCAACTATCCAGACTATTAAATTCAATTTACCTTCGTCTACGATCTATTTTTACTATCATCGTAACTAATTTGCAAAACATATTATTCTCAAGTATCAGTTTCAGTTTCATCTACACGACTTTCTCCGCTCCGGCTGTTGCTTTTACTTGACGAAGAAAGGTGCATCTTTTCATTTTGATTATGCTTGCTCAACCCTTCTCGCTCAGCCAACAGTGTATTCTCTTTGTCTAAGGCTTCTTTCACATAATTATCAAAGTCCTCCATGGGTCTATAAAAGGTATGGACGACTTGAGCCCCTGCAAACATGGACAGCATGGCTGCAGCTGAGAAGCGTAGATATCGTCCCCACGAAACTCCAGCCGGCATCTTGTAAATCTGCACTTTCACTTGTCTTCTGTTCTGTAATCTAATCTGTCTCAGTTTCTATCTTGACTTTCAAACTGTTCTATTTCTGGATGGGCCGCTTTTGTAATTGCTGAAGCTACTTCTTCCGCACGACGTCTTTTGAATGTTCGATCTGTAAAAAAAGAGAGACACAGTTTTTTTAGACTTGGTATTGAAGATACAACGTCATCATCATCATCACCATTGCATCATGAATTTCTCGACTTGGACTACTTCATAATTTGCATGTTACGGAAAAACAGTAATTATTTCAACAACTCTCTTGGCGTAATGGGAGAAAAGGCAGATACAGGTACCATAAAAGCATTAGTTAGTGTACTATTTCTAGACAGTGGATCCCATTAACAATAATTAGAAATGAAATGTTCACTAATGCTCTCGTTAATGGTAACGTTGTGAAGACGCTAACCTAAATCCACCAACTACAAAACCAACCTAATAGACGTTGTATACAGAATTAGACAAGCCAAGCCAAGTTTACTCGTCGAGCGAATGCCTCTAATAATAAAAACGGTGGTTGTGTAAAAAAAAAGGACGAAATCAAATCGTGTGATTAACGAAGTTACTTACTAAATATAAGCCCTAAATATCCTCTGAATATCAGTTCATCCGTCTGCTCTGCCTGTCTGGTTCACAAAGTAGGTATTTGGGATTCAAAAGTCTGCATTTTTTAGAGGCTATCCATCCGACCTATTCTAAAGAGAGAATCCTTCTATCTTTTCCTTGCCACGCACGTCTAGTCTTGTGAATATTCTCGCATTCATTCCTTTTTCCTTTGGAATGAATTTGAATTCAAATGAATAAACAAAGGATTGGCAAAGATCCATAGCCCCCAACGTAAGATGTAAAAGATACAAGGTAGTCAACGTCAATTTCTTTCGCCATGGCATCCCCATCATCATCGGTATGCAGTCAGGAGACCTACCTACTTCATATTTTTGTATTTCTCCTACCAAAACAATATGTGCATAAAAACACGAAATCAAGTATTCCAATTTGCCTGCTTCTGCTGCACCATGCGGAACGGATAACTCTCAGAGATCTCAAATCTGTGAGGGAACATCACATTTTTACTTTTAATAGTCCGTCTGCTATTTTGTCGCACTCGTCTAAGAGTAGAGGAGTCATGAAATTTAGTGACGCTAAAAAAACCAAAATTTTTAAGTCATACACATTCAACGCGCAGAGAATCAATCCAATCGCTTTTTTGGGGAAGCAATGACGAAATGAAAGTTGACTTTAACAAAGTCTTCTTAAAACCAAACCACCAACCAACAGAAACTGAAGTGAGAACAACCTAAAGATACCTAAAGAATGAATGGGGTGTGATAAAATAAAATGCTGAAACATTGTTCTGTTCGTCACCGCATTTGTTCAAACGAAGTTTTTGAAGAAGTAATAAAAATTCTTTCTTGTTTGCACTTTTCTTAAATTGGGCAAGAGAGACATGCAAAACTTCAACCTCTACGTAACGTTTCATTCAACCGATGCGTCACATGATCAAGTCAGATATTTAATACGTTGGACGAAACGTTCCACTAGTCCTTGATATTGATTGATAGTGACAGCAATGATGTTCTCGATGGCTTCATATGGTACTTGGGTCCGTCGAGTTGTCCGGAGTTCTGTGGAAGTTATGGAAATATGCATGTTGTTTGCACTACTTCAGATGCCGGGTAAGAATCCACCAGAGCACCTGATGAAGTACAATGAACATGATATTCAGATGTTAAGAGCGAAGTCAAATTGAACTGGTCTTGATCAATGAGGACGACTGGACGTCTAGAAGAATGGGAAGGTTGCACATTGTTCTTGTTGCCATGTCACCGGAATTCCGACGAGATGATTTGACTCCGCCCTACGCGCGCTACTTCAGGTACCTGACTAAAAAAAGTCTAAGGTACCTGGGTAGCGACGCGTTGAACAGAGTATTGCAAAATTAGAATATCCATCCATCCACGCCAAAAGATTGACTCAGGACCCCAAGGAGTAGGAGTGAATCACCCGCATCCGACGATGAGTGTTAGTCCAACTGGTGGGCCGTCTGTGGTTCTAGTAGCCGGATCCAACATATCAGCTTTCTTTTCCAAAGTACTTTTTAACCACCATCCGCGATTACTTTCCAACCTCGTGTGGTTGACGTTGGACTTGGAACGTCAATAATGCTATTATGTAAGAATGTCCAATATGAAACCAATTATTTCCTACCGGTAACCACTAATGCGGCCTATCAAAATCACTGCATTAATACTGTGAAAACTACTTGATCCTTCGATTCAATGACGTAGCTTAGCTTGGTCTCTACAGAGTACAAAAAAAAACGATAAAGTTTTAACGAGTTGCACCAACGAAAGAAGTTCTGAAAGTGGCGTATGATTTGGTTTAGCCTGCTTTTACTGCCCACGAACGAACGAAACAACGAAGGAAGAAGAAAAGAGCACAAAGAAGAATGAATGTAATGCTAATGCAATGCAGGAGGACGTACAGACGTTGATTGCGTGGGGCAACGAACCCCCTTCCATACATTCCGCTTACCCACTAATAATGCTTTTCGCCTACCTCACTAACTACTTTCGTCACTAATCGCCACGGCTATAAAGTCTACTTGCCCACATACATACATACTACTCAATACTCACCCTGTAATGCCTTGGTATGTCATTTTGCATTTGCACTGTCTGTTGGGGCACATAATGATCATTGTGAGAAGACGAGGATTCAATAAAATAATGCAATGCAGTTTTACCGGCAATTTAGTTTCTACCCTGAATTAAACAGAGAGACGAGAGACCAACAACTTTTCACCAAATCTCCAAACCACATCACTACATCCCTGTTGCCAAAGCACCTCCAAACAACAATCAAAAATTTGCGATATCTCTTGATGAGACGCCTGTGTGTGTGCGAATCCTTTCCCTTCTCACCTTACTTTATGTGAAAAGGTATAAAAGAGGTAGAGGCCAGAGAGGGGAGGGAGGACGTCTGAAACTTGAGCTCAAAGTAAATGAGGCAGTGAAAATTTTTACAAGGACTGCAAATAAATGCAATGATGATCACCACAATGCACAAGGATGCACCTCAGTCGTGCTGAACTATCTATATCTAATATGTATCTCTTTTTCTGCAGACATGGATGGATGGGCGAAGTAAAAAAAAGACGAGTTACTTGTTACTTGATTTGATGGGGCAGAACAGCGCAGCAGCGGCTAACAGAAAATAGTCTACCATCAGCTCTAGATTATACACAGACAGAGAGACTAGAAAGAAGACACAGGAGGGGGTTGGATGGGTGATTATATTGGTGCTTCTTTTGGATGATATGATGATGGCGTTAAACACAAAGATTCAGAGAGAATGAATAGTACTAAAAAACCGCAAACCAGACTGCAACTGACTAACCCACGGCAAAAATTACTTTGCTCACTCACTCACTATGGCACCTTTTCATGTGAGGTGGAATTAGAATTCCACTCTAATAATGCATTACCTCATCATCATCCTTTTTCTAAAAGTGCAAAAATGCAGCCAACGAGGCAGATGGTCATTATTACTTCTCAAAAACATGAGAATATGATGATGCATCCCTCCTCTCCCTACCTTCTTCACTTTGCAACAACTGCAACATACTTTTCCACGATCACGATATGATGATCGGACCTCACGTCAAATCAAAAGTTTCCCTTCCGTACAAAAGGTATAAAAAAAAACCACCTTACTTGATTGACTTGGATGATGCAAATGATGATGATGGTGGGATGTACAAAAAAAAGTCAGACACAGACAAGTGGAGAAACTGCACTAAACTTGAGGAGGAAGAAGAAGAAACGGAGGGATAATTGCTGACCGAAGAAGAGGTTGAGGTTATGCAACAAAGAAAGACAACCTCCACGATTCCGTCGCAATCAAATCAAGACCAGAACAACCAGACCCAGACAGAGGGCCAGACTAGACTTATTCCAGACAGACATTCAGCAAAAAGTAAAAGTTGTGTGTGTACCTCAAAAGAAAGACGCTTTGCCTTAGGAATCCTTGATCTCTTTCTCCCTACCCGGTCCTTGCTTCTTATACTCACTCTTCTAGGCTCGGGAGGGAGCACTACAGTGAGAGAAGCAATCAATCCAAGCCGTCGACCGTGGCAACGAAACAAGCCGAGAGAGAGCTAAGCTAAGGCCTAAAAACTGAACTCTCTTCTCCTCTCTCTCTTGACGACATGAAGCGAGGAGGAAGAAGGTCTCTTCTAAGATAGGGTGTCTGGACATGGATGCGGTGTCTCTCTCTTTCTCTTCCAACACAACAGACTCTTTTATATATCCCACTCTCTGTGTGTCTGGGTCTTGTTGTACTCGGTGACTCACCCTGGCTTTATGTTGAATTCCAGATGGAGGAATCCCTTCCAACAACTCTCTCTCTCTCTCTTTCCCCTTCCTTCCTTCCTTTCCCTGCCTACCTACCCTTTCCATTTCCAGTAATTTTTACTCTGTTTCTTGTTACTAGGCAAGTTCATTCCTCTCTCTTCCTTCCACCACCACCACCACCACCATTCGCCCTGGCAGCCAGCTAACAACACCTGACCAAAAAAAGAAGACAACCCTACCCTCACCCTCCCTCCTCCCTTTCGTTTCTCTCCCTCTTCAATTTCTATGTTGTATCCATCCACCTCGACTCCAAACACTGCACTGACGCTGACACGATATTTCATCATCATCATGCTATGCATAATAATATTCTATCCGGTTTTCCCTATGACATGACGACGACGGCTGGCTCTAAAACTTTCTCCCCTCTACAATTTTTTTTCCAGGCAGTAATGTAATTCTAGGACATGCCCAGGGCGAAAGAATGACTATCCAGCTGCCCCCAGCCCTTTACCTGTGCAATTTAATTTCCACTTTCCATTTCTAAATCTAAAACTCCCCTTTTTCGGACCCTATTCCCACGCCGTCACTCACAACAACGTTGCCAGCACCTGGAATAATGAAAATGAACCCAACTAAAATCCGGACCACGACTGACCACATGTTTGAAATATGTTTTTTTAGAGTCAATGACCAGCCAAAAACCAAACTGCATAATCGAAATCCCTGAAACAACTGCGACAAAGTCTTCCATTTTATTTTAAACCATGACAACAACGATCGTTCGTTTCGTTCAGCCAAAACTTTTCGGAGTGAAGGAAAGGAGAAAGGAAACCCCTCATTTCATTTTATATATTTCTTTCTCGTGCAGTTTTGGCTGTTCCAAACGAAAACCAAGTGAAATGAAAAGAGAAAAAGAAGGAACAGACTGGGAGTCGTCATGGCAACCCCCTCTCCCTTCCTATCCAAATCCAACTCACTTGCTTTTCATTTCATGCCACTTACGACATGACGATATCATGGTGGTGGTGGTGGTGGTGATGCACACACAAACATACATACACACATTCATGCACGCAAAGACCAGACCAGACGACGAGTTTCAGCCCCAAATGCAGCAGCAACAACTCTTTCCACTCTCTCTCTCTCAGAATATCACATCGCATCATCGTCTATCCATGCTACGCCTCTCTCTCTCTCTCTCTGCGTCTCGTTTCGTTACCGCAACGCAGTCCGTCCGTCGTCCAAACTCCTCTCAAAAGACAGAAAAGAAAGAAGAAAAGACCCTGCCCTAAACCAAAGTAAACTGCAAACATTCTCTCTTCTCTCTAACAGACACAAGAGAACTCAGACTGTGTGAGAGTCGAACGGTACATTTCATTACTGCAACTCATTCAGGGGGATCATCCACAACACATTTACAACATTCAAAAATCCCCCCTCCTCCCCCTCCCTTAAAGAAATGAAATGATCCTAAACCAACCTCCTTCTCTTGAGAAAGAAATTATGCAACTCGCTTCCAAAGAAACACAGGATAGAAGAGTACTTACAAAAGTTGACTTGTCCTTTGACGTCCCAGTTGATCATGGAGAACTCAAGGGCTGCTCCCATGAGGAAGAAGATGGGGAGGAATCTGTAGAGTCCGAGCACTTTGGCACCAGGCACAAGGTCCATTCCCTTCCGGATCCATGAATATCTTCCACCCCTGAGCACCATCACCACCACCACCACCACCCTCGTTCACATTTGTTATTTCCTTTCTTCTTTGTCTAAGAACACGGCACTTTTTCAAAAAAAGAGAGACAACTCTTCCCTTCAAAGGCTTGTCACCAACTGCACAAATTCTCCTCTGTTGTCCTGGAAAAATCTTCCTTCCCTTGCCTCTGCTCTTCACTGACTGACTGAGGAGAGAAGAGTCGATTTTATTTGGAGAGAGAAGAAAGAGAGAGAGAGACGTTGGTTTGGTTTGGTTTGGTGGTGGTGGATTGGAGAGAAGAGAGAGAGAGAGAAGGAAAGTGAGCGGTGGTGCTTTGTCTCAGTCTCGTCTATGTCTGAGGGTGGACTGGGCTGTCTAGACAGTCAGTGACTCAGGCATTGCATTGCATTATGAACAACGCTCTTTGCTTGCTTGCTTTACCACCACCACCCTCCTTCTTCTTCTCAGTCAAACACCTATCCTCCCCATGCTGAGGACATTTGCTTCTCACTTGTTATATAACTTCGAGCTCTCTTTATTTCTTCACTCACAGAGGGGGACTAGCATGATGGGTCATCTTCACTCGCTTTTATCATATCTCAATTTTTAAAAACTCACGTGGTTTGATTGAGTACTCCGACTAGTAGACATTGTACAGGATTAACCAATGAAAATTAACATCACTCAGACTAATTTTTTAAGCATTTCACCGATGAAATTCCACTATTTTTAGCCACTTTGGCATTTCACCTATGTTCATACCCGGAGCACATTAGGACTCAGCTATCGTGGCTTATCAGCTTTCAACTAAATTTTGTCTGCTTAAAACTAGTAAAACCCATTGTATCATAACGCTACATTTTTTGTAAAGAGGTTCGAAATTAGAATCTGAAATAAGGCAATTAATTTGTGAACAGTCTTGTTGATATGCCATCACCAAGAACGTTAAAGTTCTATTAATTGTGCACTGATGCTAGGCTTGCGATTAAATTGATTTGGGTAATCTTAAGAATCCAGAATCCTAGAAAATGTGTGACAGACGGAGACCATCTATTTATATATGTGGATAGATGAGGTGATGCGGCACAAAAAGCGATGGTGGTTGTACTCATGTGCAGCAGTGCAGTGCAATAATGAGGGCCCATATAGAGTCAAGTATACATGTACATACATAATACATACATGCAGCAGAGCAGAGTTGTTGTACTGTAATAATAATAGTTCGTCTGTCTATGTCTGGTCTGGGAATTTGTTATGAGGGGCATCACCTCTCGTTCGGCTCCTCCATTCATGTCGTCATTACCATTTCCATCAAACCCCCAACGACAATTCTTCACTCGATCCCATTCTTCCAACCTACCTGAAGTGTCTGTCTGGTGAAAAGGTGTTGGGGTATATGAGACAAAGGAATGTGTGCATGGGCTGCCGAGAGACGAACAAAAGCCTGCTGCTGCTGCCAATTGCACTATACCATATATCCCTTCTCAGAAAAGCAACCCAATTTAATTTTCCTCAATGAAATAAAGTTAAATATATTCAATTCCTCAGGTAAAGCCAGAGCAAGGCAGGTCGACTCGACATTCATTGGCAGATGCGCTCTTATTTTACAATCCTCTCACCTTGCTCGGCTGCTGCTGTGTGTGCTGGGCCGAGTTGACTGACTGACGATCAAAAGATAAGAGACAACAGGAGCATAATCCACGTATTTTTTGCTTCAATTCAATGAATTACAATTCTTTCACCGGAAACGAGAAGTAAATGAATGAAATCCTCGTATAAAAATCGCATTGTAATCTAATCCAAAACCTGGCCTAACCTATCCACACATCATTTTCATTTTCCCTCAGCAACTGAATGGAAATGAATGAATTTTTTTTTCAAGTTATGTGGAGCAGAAGGCGGTTACCTTCCTGGCTTCGGTTTTAATGCTGCTGCCAGGGTAATTCTTAAATTTCATCTTCATTTGTGTGTGCTAAGGGGAAATGTCAAAATGTTGTGGAAATATATTTAAGAAACGGGGTGGATGTGCAGTTATTTTACTTGGTCAAATAATGAATTAATGACAAGATGCATGGCGTCTTATGGATCGACTATAGAAATGTGCAAAAGACAAAGCCTCTTTTCCTCGATTGTCTCCAATACCATTGCGACACGATGCTCTCTCTCTCTCTGTTCCTGGTTAGTTAATAATAAATTAATAAAACGCTTGGTTTTTTGGATTGTGTGGCATGATATGGAGTGGTGACGATGATGGGGACAAAATGCCATTATTACAAGCAGGAAGTACCAGGAACACACAATAAATACACCTGGGATGGTTGGCGTGGTTCGACGCTCGCTCAATATAATTTTTTCGTGACTCTCTTTCTTCTTCCATTACGACTTTTACCCTGTCTCTGTCCTGTCGTGGATTCGGCGGATTTCCCATTTCCCGTGACGCTATTATACCCGTATTACTCGTATCGGGTGGGTATACATATACGTGAAACGCCACCAATAAAAGAAAGGGAAATGAAAGAAGGGAGAAGGGAAGAGAAAGCTGCAACGAACTTTGGTATATTGCAGACATGCCAATGGGATTAGAATTAGAATTCACCACCACCACCACTGCTAAAGTTTTCTAGTCTACAGTCTAGGGCAGCAAACTCTTTTGTCTTTTGTGCATACTTTTCTCCACGAGACAATGGCATTCTCTAACTTTTAGTTTGTCTACAAATATTCCAATGTTCCCGTCTAACTGGACTCGTTGGGGCAAATGGATTAGGTAGTAATTCCCCACGTCTGTTTCCCAACAAGGGGCAACTTGAGAAATAGAAATGAACCAACCAATATAAAGTTGTAAAAGCCAAAATCCATTAAATGTTGGCAACCCACATGGAACAACGCAAGCGTCGGTTGAATCTTTTGCCCCTTTTGTTGCATTTTTAGAGGTACGGTAATATAATAATAATGCGTGTTACTTAGCTCAACTTTGTTGCAAATTTTCTGTCAAAATTTACTCACGAAACGATGGGTGAAGCAGATTGCATACACCTTTCTTCCTTCTGCGAAAATTGCACCTGACCGGATATGACATACCTCAAAACCGCTTCGCTACACCTTTTCCAAGAATCGCATTAAAAAGTTGCAGAGCCATAATCGCTTTGAAAAAATGCTAAATTTTCTTTACCTTACCCGGATATTTCTTGCAAAAAGGGTTAGGCTGATTGACAAGGAATTGAAAGGTCCACGCACCATAGAAAAAACAAATTTTATAAAGTTGAAGTGCTCTCAACTTTACGTCTTTATTTTTAAAAAATAAGTACTATAGTAAAGAAAGGAAATCAAGATAAGGGAAAGGAATACTTTGTTCAGTGAAAGTTTGTAGGACTGTGCTTCACTTGAAGCTGGATCTCAGGTTTTATATTGAGAACAGTCGGTGAGGTGGCAGAATGAGATGGAGTGGAGAATCTCCACGACACTGGAGAATGTGAAAGTAAGGAAGAACGAATGACAAATAGGTTTTGTTTGCTAAACATAGTTTCCACTCCACAGGGGAAATAACCCTGACGCATAGCCAATATTGAACTTTCACCATGCATGAGTCAATCAACAATCAAACTCTAGTTTAGTCACTATATCTCATTACATTACATACATAACATAGCAAATAGCAATAGAATACTAAAATTTTGCTCTAATTTTTCGTCTTAAATTGGGATTGGCATGGCAAAACGGGGGAATGGTACACTGGATGACATTCGTTTGCTTTCGTTTAGACTATGCGGATTGATTAATCATATCATAGCTATGATGACGATGGCTTCATTCATGAAAGTGATGCATGTTCTTTGGAAAAAAACAAGATATCATGGGGTGAAGTGCATAATCATTCATAATCACACTGTTACAGTTGTTTAAAGATGTACAGCTATTTTTTTTATCCTTTTGACTGCTTATTAACCGAAGTGCAAGTGCTGGTTGTCGGTTGCTTAATTTAATGTTAAGTTAATGTGGAGCCTCATCACGGTCATGGCTTGCAATTCTTGATGGGGTTTATCTAACCTTTCGTTCAGATTAGTTCAAGTAAGTCGAGCCGAGCTGAGATTTTATGAATTGGTCTATAGCTTTGAATCAACGAGGATTGAATGAACTGAATCTACAGAATTGGATCCCAAAAGTGTACTTGTGTAATCTCACATTAATGAGTTGAATTCCCTTTCGTACCTAAACACCTTGATCTCAATACATATCTGACTTGTGTTTCTTTCTTTTCTTTGCTTACTAACTCTAATCCAAATAACAACTTTAATAGCTCGTTCATTCATTTTTAACCTCTGACCCAGCATATCTGACAGTCATAAAGTATAAAGGTTTAAAGCAATTAAGAGTATTTTCCGTAGTAAAAAAACTGTTCATTCATTCAAATTCGTTTGGGTATTATGCAAATTGCAACTGCAGTTCAACATCGAATAACGTAGTCATCATAGAAAGCAAAAGCCACAGGATTCGACATGACTGGGGTAACATGCGAAGCTGCAAAGAGAGCTTAAGATTTCCTGTAATTCATGTGGGTGGGGCGGGTGGGGGTTTGGCTGGGGATATGGCGACATAGAAAGAAGTGGGGAGGACGAAGACTTACAGCACAAAACGGAGGGCATTGACCCCGGTATCCATGGGTGTGCCTTCCCCATTATTCCACATCCTTGACTCTGAATCTGAATTGATAAAAATCTTCAATTTTGTTATTGACCCACTCGAGTTTCAAGAGAATGGATCCAGAATACCTGGCACAATTGAAAGGGGACAACACGCTTCGGTGGGGGACGAGATGTCTTCGAGGAGGGGACAGAAAATACATTCCTTGTGTGCTCGACAGAACTGGATGGTAATTATGGTATATGAAATTCCTATAAATTGCACAATGTTCTTCCAACGACAGGGAAAACTACTATTCAGCCCTACCAGTGGACTACGATATCATTAATGATCCCGTCTTTGATCTTCACAAGTCCACATATCACCGTTTGGGAGACCTTGGGTTCACATGGCCTGAACCGACTACGCGGGTATGAGGATCTAATAACGCGTAGAATACCTAACGACATTACTGCTATACTAGGAACAATTGCGAAGGGGATACTGTGGCCCAGACCGGAACAGTTTGACACGCCCTGCTTTCTTGCGTCAAATCACAAATGATCTGCGACCCGAACCTGCCTTCCGAACTCATCTTACAGACAGGACCACTTTACGTCATTTGTATGTCATATCTACAGAATAAATAAGTGTTTTGTACAATACAATTTGTATTACTTAGACGAGCGGATTCGCTGGAAGGAGTGCTTCCTTATGGAAGACAAGGGGACATGGCGAAAGCACGAAGCATTACGCACGTTGATTACAAATGGCGACAAAAGTGTTGTGCTGTAAGAATTTGCCACACCACAGATTGACATCAAACTAAAACACATTTCCTTAGCCTCCTCTGGAGCAAGAGAAGCCTCCTACGTACGAGTATTCGGCTTATCGTTTTATCAAGAACGACCTGCACCAAGACAATCCTGCCAATTTGGAAGACAGAGTCGTCAAATTCCAGGTAGGCGTTGAAGACTATAAAACTACTCACAATCAGAGACTTATACACAATAAACTCAACCTCTAAGGACGAAAACAGTGTAGGTGACTTCCAAAATAATCCTTTGCGCAAGCTAAAGAAAGCCTACTACTGGCCAATCAACCCCATTACGCGGGTGCCACTTGGTGGACGACTTTTATACCATCAGAACAATTCACCATGTCCTACCACAAATGAGGTTTTTACACACATTTCGTCTTCGTAAGGATTTGTTTTTTCCAACCTTTGTTCTAATTAGGAAACGGCAGAAGAGCCGTTGAGAATACCGGAATGCAGATGTGAATTATTGGCACATGGACCAAAGAAGGAAACGTTCACCGGAAACAGCGTTAACTGGTGTTTCAATCCATCAATACTGGATCCCAGAGGCTTGGCCAACAATTGTTCTGAAGAAATACCTTACAGATATGATGACGACGCACCTTCGGAGTGCTGTTTTGAAACGACAGACACCAAAAATCCTGACAATGACACAAATCCAAACTGCCCTGCTCGACCACCTTGCCCTACTATTCCAAACACCATAACTCGATGTCAAAAGTAAACATAATCTCGCTCTCTCGAGACATGTACACATGCATGTGACAAAAATAACAAGTCTCATACATTTAATAAAGTAAGCATGTCATATATTTTTCACCTGTCGTTACTGCAATGGTTAACTGGACAGGCTTCATCATTCAACTATCGTAAGGTCACATAAACAATTTACTTTCTTGATAAGGTCAATGGAAGTGAAGGAACTGGTCGCTGGAAGCGGAATGAAGGGGTATAGGAAAATTAATTACTTTTGTGGGAAAAATTTCTTGTCGCCGGAAGCGTAATCTATCAATAATTGGCAAGGAGTGAAGGTAGGGCCGTACGCTGCTTCATACTCTCGCATCTTTTTCACCAAGTTTCCAGCCCCGAACCTATCCAACCAGTGGAACGGACCTCCAGAGAATGGAGGAAATCCTAAGCCAAAGACGGCACCAACGTCACCTTCCAACTATAGAACAACCAAATATTACTTTTCCTCTCTGATTTAGCAATTTCTGTACAAATGCGTACCGGACTTCGCAGTATTCCTTCCTGTAGGGTAAGAACGGCTTCATTTACAAATCTAGATGCCATTCTTAATTTGATATCCTCTGGTTCCAAAGACCCTTTGACAGGGATTTTATTCTTCGCTAACAAATCTGTTGCGGCTGGGTTTAGTGGTCTTTCTCCTTTCTGCCCTTCCTCATAAATAAAGAATCCTTTGCCTGACTTCCTTCCTAATAACGAAAACTCGGATCTTAAACTCTGCACAAATATAATTTGCAACATGGAGCAAACCTAAGTTTCCTCCAGCCACAAATTCAGTCAGCAAATTGGTAGGAATGCCTCCAGTAAATCTATCCCCAAACACTTTCGCAAAGTCTTGAGCAATATGGCAGCCAACATCAAGCCCAACTTCGTCCATCAGAGTAACCGCTCCTATCGGGAACCCAAAATCTGTACTTAATTTGTCGAGCTGTCTGGGGTCAACTCCTTCCTACAATCATTAAAGCGAGATTAAAGTGACTTTGTAACAAGCAAAGTAAGGGATAACAAGTAATTTTGGAAATTCCTACCAATAGTAATCTCGTAACCTCGCTGGCATACGCACCCACTAATCTTGTAGTATAGAACCCTGGTCCGTCCTTCACCACAATAACAACCTTTCCTTGCTTCAATCCAACCTGGAAAGAAAATGGACTTGGACGAATTAATTTGAAGTTTAGAGTATAACAAGAGTCATTGATCAAAAGGTCTTAACTGTACCTGAACAGCAGATGCGATTGTATCTTGTGAGGTTTTGTCAGTAATGACAATTTCCAACAGCATCATTTTGTCCACAGGACTAAAATAATGCATTCCAATGACTTTCTCAGGCCGCTTGCTAACGGCTGCTATTTGGGTAATGGGAAGGGCGCTGGTGTTTGATGCAAATATGCAATGATCTGGAATGACCGCTTCTACTTCTTTCAAAACCCTGTGAAAGTAGAATAGTTCGGAGTTTTAGTCAAACACAAAACTAGAGAAAGGCAAGTAATTTGAGAGAAATATAATAATTTCAGCGCTTCTTAGAGGATAATGGAGTGGTGTTAGATCATTTCATCAATCACAAAGACCAATCATCATATTCAAAGTTCAAAAAGAAACCAAAAAAATAACCGAGCATAATTTCTTACTTGTGTTTCACGTCAAGGCTTTCAAAGACAGCTTCAATAACCATGTCCGTATTTTGAAAATTTTTGTAGTCCAACTGCAAGAACAAGCTCGACATGTACTTATCTGCCTCTGCACTGTATACAACACAGGATACATTTTTCAATGCAACTGAACATTACTTAACAAAAATAATTTTACCTAGTAAACCTCTTTCGCTTTACAGATTGTGACAGGGCCTTTGAAATTTGATTGTGACCACGTGACAGCCCAGCGTCCGTAGCGTCCTTTAAAACTACATGGTAGCCTTTGTCTATAGACACTTGTGCAATGCCTGCACCCATCAGTCCAGCACCCAGAATGGCTAAATTCCTAAAGAAAGAAGTAAATAAAAAACTCCTTATGTACTTATACTTTCAGGTTTCACAATAAATAAAAAAAACTGTGAAAATCTATTGTAAGTAATAATATGTATAATTTAGCACTTATATCCCACTCGTTGATGCCAAAATTAGCTAACACGAGGTCTACAAAGTGCAACCTGCATCGAAGTTTAAAACATAATGTATCATTTACATACTTTGGAGGTCTTTGAGGTTCTCCGAATGCATTCTTCTTGCATTCGGTTTGTCCGTGAAATAATGAAATAAGTCCTCTTGCCTCCGGGGTCATAGCAAGTTCACCAAATCCTTTGGCTTCTGCATCCAATCCAGTGACATGTCCTTTGTCAAGACCCGTTCTTATAACTTGTAAAATTTTCAATGGCGCAGGATAAAGTCCTTTAAAAACATAAACATTATTTCCTTAGTTCATATTAACCAAAATTGCTTATACCTTTGGTCTGTTTCATAACTTTGCCCTTGGCAGTCTCAAAAACTTTGTCCTTGACGAAAGTTACGCCAAAAACAAAATCCATTGCTCGTTCCTTCAAAGATTTTTTCTTTCCTATTTTGAGTTTTCCACTGGCGATGTCGGCTGCCGTTTTCACTGCTATTTCTTCCAGATACTCGCGTGTCCTGTTTTAATATTATAGTCGTAAGTTAGTTATAGACTATACAGGTATCTTTCTTACCCTATTTCTGAGTCAGTCAATCCTGGACCCAAGGGATCTACTAACTGGTCAACAATTCCAAACTTTTTTGCTTTATCCGCCTTTATAGTTTTTCCAGTGAGCATCATGTCCAATGCATTGAGGAGCCCAGCCAACTTTGGAAGTCGTTGGGTTCCTCCTGCCCCAGGAAGTAGCCCCAACATGACCTCTGGTAGTCCCAAGCCGGTTTTCTTGTCTTTCACTGCTATTCTATAATGACAGGCCATTGCCACCTACGACATAAAGTTAAAAGACTCGATTACACTCAAAGTCAACTACAAGGGACTTGAGCCAAGTACCTCAAGACCTCCACCAAGGCACGATCCCTGAATGGCAGCAACAATCGGTTTTCTAGACGTAGCAATTTCGTCCAGCACTTGTTGACCTTCACGCGACTTTTTCTCAGCTTCTTCCACTGTTTTACACCTATAAATACAAGATAAAAGTGTCATTTTAGACTCCAAATTACAGAGTACCACAAAACAAACCTTTCTAGCATGTTAATATCCGCTCCTGCTATGAAATTCCCAGGCTTCGAAGATATAATCACTGCTGCAGCAATGGCTGGGTTATTCTGAATCTCTTTCATGACTTCCACAACTTCAGTCATAAGCCCCTCATTGAGCACATTGACCTACACACAAAAAAACGTCAGTACGTTGACAAACTCACAAAGTGGACTTATTCATTTTTCTCCTTACCCTTGTATTTGGCGAATCCAACCTGACCACCGCCACACTGTTCTTCACATGCATCTTAACGTGGGTGCCTAGGTTCATTGTGGAACTTCTTGAAATCTGTCTTCGTACTGCAAAGCATATAAGAAAAAATGTAATCAAACTCATTAATTAAAACAAATCAAAGGTCTTACTCAAAAGAAAATTATTGGCGAGTCTAAAAGTCCCTTTGGATAATCTAGAGAGCCCCATTATTTGTTCGTCGCCCTCACGCAATTGTGGTTTATAGAAAAAAAATTACACCACTCTCTTCTCGTGCACGTGGAGGAACAATAAATATTTTAATTTTTTTCAATCAAAAGCTACAGATCCATTTTGGCAGAGGGATGCTGAAAAATCAGTGCCATTGACTCCTCTCCTCTCCTCTCAACCACACTGAACTTTGACTCTTGTAAATTACGTAACAGATATGAAATTGCTGCAGCTAATTGATAGGCAGTTACTTTAATTTGGTCAGCCGGTTCGGCTGTCAAGAAGATCAAAGGTTTGGATAATACGGAGTAAAGTGGGTTCGAGTGAATAGATGTCGTGCCATGAATGTATTGGAAATGTGTACCAACTTCATCCGCTTGCTTATGCTTCTCAAATGTACTCGTTGCTTACCTTTTGCTAAATACAGAAATAAAGTAGGTTCGGATTCGGGGCATTTATTGATGCCCCACGGGGGTAGGGGATGAATACTTATAGTTGTAGATAAACTAAGTTGCAACCATCTCATTTAGATTATTTAGACCGATGTACATTTATTTGGAGTGAGGTTGTCCCAAAAACAGTAATCTCATTTTGCCACATTTATCTCACAAAAGCAAGGTTTTATTTTTACATTTTTGACACTCTATTCTCCATTAATTGTTAAGTTGTGTTAGTTGGATTTTCAATGATTCCTTACATCTTTTGGAAATGATTCTGCCATTAATTAGTTAAACCAATATGCGTATAGTTTGACTGCTTTTGCAGATAAATATTTCATGCATTTATGCCCACGAAGGAACAGACCAAAATAGGAATGAGGCCGATCGATTTTCTCTTTGCCCCAGAATTACTGGTGGGTGGAAAATTATCAACACAAATAAAGACCAAAGCTATAGAGCAGTGTGAGTCATTCCAGAGTATAGAAAACCGTAAAAGCAGAGCAGAGTCAAGGTTGGTGTTAATAAACTTTTGTGTGGTTTTATGGCGAATTTGAGTGTGCAGAGTCTGTAAAGCCGGCTATGATTTTCCGTGCTAAAAGTTTTTGCTTCGCTTCACCATAATATTCAAATGAGACATTGGACAGGTGTGTAGAAAAGAAAGGACAAATAGGTGGAGAGGAACAAATAAAGTTTCAATTCCAGTCATTACCTCACAAGAGTAAAGTCACATACACCTTTTGTCCTCTGCTGCGTTCTTTCACAGTGAGGTAATTCGTATGAATATGGATTTATCAGTGACACGTTTTACCCATGACTGATTGAAGGTGTATTCTTATATCTACATCTAGATTGGCTTGGGTGAGGACATTTTCCCAGTACTTCCACACCAGCATCATACATCCTTTACCTGCTCGCTTTGGCAGACTCAATTTTGTGCAAATTATTGGCAGTGCTGAAAAAAATTATTCAAAATGTGGGTGAGCGACTCTTCCACACAAATTTCCACTTCCGGAAATCGCGTATCATGTCAAGTTGACCCGAATGCTGGTGGAGACGTGTACAATGCAGTTTGGAAAGACAACGGGGAAAGTGATACTGGATTGGGTAGTGGTAAGGCCTATTGGAAGGTTTCGGTTGAGGGTGGGGCAGAGGGAGACGTGTTTGTTGGAGTCACGGATCTTCAGCATTTCAAGCAAGGGTGGGGTTGCAAGGGACTGATGTATGGGGGTAATTTGTCCAACGGGGGTTGCCTTTTGAAAGGAGACTTTGGGCCCAGGATTAAAAGTGGAGATGTCGTTGGGATCTTTGCTGAGGTTGATAACAGCAAGATAAAGGCATACTTTGATGTGAACGGAAGGCCTTTGGGACCAGCATTTGATGTCCCTAGATCCACTCTGGGAAACATTTACCCAATGGTACATTTCTCAGGAAATGGTGCTTGCACGATTGCAAAAAGCGATGGTGAGTGACGTTAACTCGATGATATTTCTTATTCTCATATGGCACGTTCTGAGTTTAGCGTTTCCATCAACCACAAGGAAGGAAGAGGAGTTTCAAGGCCTTGAGGGTCACTGGGAGTACACCTCTGGCTCCTTCAACACAGCCGGAGAAACCATTTCTCTTAGCGTCCGAGCCATCGACGGGAACACCTGCAAAGGAAGCATGAGAGTCGTCAACAACATTTCAATCAGTATTACAAGAGCTGGACCAAGTGATGCATGGAAGGGAAAAGCAGGTATTTTCTTTAAAATTACTTCCAAAGGATCATGTTAACATTTACATTCGTTAAGGTGGTTCCACAATGATGGCTGGTCCTCCAGAAATGATGACGCTGGAGAAAGATTTAATGCAGCAAGTGTCGGGGACCTTTTCCCTCAACGATGCAGGACAACTTAGCATTGCAAATGGAGGAAAGACGGCCGTTTGGAAGAGAAGTACCGTAGTGCAAAGCCCTGTTACTGATGATCCATTCCAATAATTATCGAGTGTATAAAGTATGCATAAAATGAAATCCAAAGAGAATAATAATTCTTTTAGGTAAAATATCACAATTCAGTTCTTATTAAAGCGTTAGATGCGGAATGAGATACATTTTGTTCTATTGTCAATTATCTTCACTGCTACCGTTTCGCGTGTGTATAAGAGAAGATGTGCTATTCGTATGAGATGTCTTTCTCTTTGGTTTCTTCCATACAATTTCTGCCTCGAAGAAATGTCTATGCTCTAGAGTTCCATAAAAGTACCACAGCGTGACTGCATAAATTATTGTGTAGATTTGAAGATGCCCCAAAAATAGAAGGGGGTGATGCGTATACATATAAAACGTTTCAGCAATTGCAAATTGAACGCCGAATAGAAGAGCAATCGCCAACTGGTTGTACCGAAGATTCAAATCTTGCTTCCAACAGATTACTCGAAACTTCCTATCAATGACAACCATCAGGACCACCATGAAGGGAAGTTGGAAGAATATAAGCTACAGATCGAAAGATATTCTTTTAATACCAAAACCGTCTTTGCTTTGTCTGGTACATGTACCTGCACAGTTCCATCAAGAACGTAATCAAGTGCTGGGGGTAGCCACTGTCCTTGTATGTAGGTGCCCCATGCAAATGCAATTCCGTGACTCTCATTCAGCATTTGTCGTACATGCCAAACTCCAAAGGGCCAGTAAAGAGGTCCAAATACTAATGGTACGAGCATTTTGTTTACAGAGCATGTAACCCAAATAAATCGAAGCATTCTGGTTCCAAACGCCCCAAGTCCCCGTGTAATCCCTTGGAATGACAATGTGCGATCTGCCATGATATGAACAACGATTATTATTAAAATGCGTTTTAAGTCAAATTCAAAAGTCAACTTACCTTTGACTAGAGTGTGAAGCATGCGAACAATCGATAACGGAATAATAATAAGAATGGTCACAATGAAATATATCGCGTACGGCTAAATGTAAAAAAATACCAAATTAAGCAAGAAATATCAGTGATCAAGATGGTGAAATTTTTCTTGCCAGTGCTGCTGCATCAATCATCAACGCTAGACGCCCCGGTAAGCCAAAATTACGGGTACTTCCATCAAACGCAAAATGCTGTGTAACTGATGCTTTTCTTCCTTCTTCGTCCCAACTGATTACCTGCAATATTGCACCAGCCTTCATGTATCTATTACAATTAATCTATCCCACTGACCTTTATGGTGTGCAATCCTGTAGAATAACTGGTAGTATTCCAAGGTGCAACAAACAAAGACCCCTTGACTTGATGACAGTTTATCCAAACGCCATCATCAATTTGAGCAGTAACAGCCTGGATTTTTGATGGGGAGAAAGCCAGAATTCTGTAAGAATTTCAAACCAATGCAGAAAAATCTTTGATAATTATTTCACACTGTGATTAGCAATTGGTACCTTAGATGTGTGGATTCACGAGCAGAGTTAATGCTTTTCCTATCGCTGAATAACACTTCCTTTGGATTGGTGACTACAATAACGGGCCAGCGATTAAGTGTGACGTCAGAAAAGGCAAAGACTCCGTGATCGAAGACTCCTATTCGGTATCTACAAGAATCGGTAAGTTCATACTGTTCATGATACTGCGTCATATCGACTCGTACCTTTTATTTAATTTGAAATCCCCCAATTCAAGTTCCAAAAGACCACTATGTTGACGAGCATACATTTGTTCAGCCAGCCCAAACAGAGTGTGCAAATGTCCACAAAGGTAGGCGGCAGCGTTGCTCATAAGTGTCCTGAGATCATGACTCTTCGATGGCATGACAATAAACGAAGTTGGATAATGTCCAAACCAAATGGTTCCATTGCTTTTTCTACTTTCAATTTCGAATGTCCTCAACTGCTCAAATCTTCGCTCGTTCATGCTTCCATAAAAATTCCACGGAGCTTTGGGACCAGGGCTCAAAGCAGCATCTACCGCGACGAAAGTATACCTTTCGGACGGGGATAATTTACTGCCTTCATTTTTAGGAACTATCGTGTGCATGTAAGATCCATTCTGTTTTCCTTGAACTGCATACTTCAAATAAAAGCTATTTCTCCACGAATCCACGTTAAAGTTGTCTGTGGACATAAAATGTTGCTTTAAAATGGATTCTTGCAAAACAGCAGTGTTTAAAAAATACCATGATTTCCACGCATGTCGAGCCAAGTTGTCGTCTTCAGGACTCCTGTCGAATGAAGTACTTCTCGATATTTGATCCACTCCTCCTGGAATTGATCAGTGTTAGTGTCGTTTGCATACCGTCCATCAGTAAGATCTCCTACAAAACAGGGCAAAATTACAATGAGAAAACCACACCATGCAAAATGAATTGACGAATGTATACCTGATGCAAGTACCACAGTGGGTTTGATAACGTCTATCGTGTTTTTACAGAAATCTTGAAAGTCCACTATCCTCTTCTCATCTCTAAACATGTTGAGGTGTATGTCTGAAATCTATGTTCAAAGTGTCATCATCCTTTCAAATTAAGTCCGAAAATACCTGTCAATTAAATAACTTACTTGAAGGAACACTAGCAAATGACGATACTCCTTGCCCATAAGTGGTCCTTGGGCCCCTCCCTCGGCCCCACCACCCTCATCATGGTAATCCGAAGAGGAGGCCTTCTTCCCATCAATCCTTTCTACTTTTGGGCTGGGGGACACTCGATTCTGAACGCTTGAGATGAATAAATAGATGATAAGGACGTACGAAAGGATGGCAAATATTAGTAATTTGCTCATCCCAAACCACGCGAAATGACCCTTTGATGGAAATGAAATTAACAATTAATTTCTCAAAGGACAGAAGAAATGTGATGTGACGACGGCAACTCGAGTTTGCTTCATGAAAACAGGTGTTCATCTGTGCAGTCACGAGTTGGCATGCAAGCGCATTCCTTTGTCTCTATTTCTCCCAACGCGTCACACTTTTCATGCATGTATTTATTCAGTTTCTTTTTATTGGTAAAATTATTTAAAGCACATGTAAATAAGGAATATTATCTTAAAATGTAAATCAAGTTAGTTCGTAAATGACCCATCAGAATTATACTGTTGTTGTTACCGACTGGCCTGAACCACCAGAAGACTGGAGTTACATTGCCATAAAAGAATTGATTCTGCCAAATCCCCAAGAATCTTTCGTCTCTCTGGATCGGGATTCTTTAGCATGTTTGATGTGACCGAGTTCTTCCCCACAATGACAAGGTCTGAGCTACTCAAATGGTCCAAATAGTGCAAGGCAGTAGAGAGGGGGGAATAGCTTTCCACCTCGGAGTAAAGGATGTTCGCAAGAAGAGTGTTGGTTGACCCGAAAAGCTGCTGAAATAAATCGTCGTCTTGGTAGTCAACCTCTGACACAACTTCAGGATGGACTATGGCCTCTTCGCTTTCCGCAGAGCAGGCACCAGAGTCTCCAGAGTGCCGTCGAGAACTCAAGGTTTTGTATCGAATTAGGTTTATTCGTACTTCAGCGATTCTTGAAAGTCCAATGACTATTTCTAGGACCTCTCGGTCATCCGGTCCTCCAAAATATGGGACGTAGATTTGTTGATAGCTCTGGATTGGTGACTCTGCATTTGACAACCGCTTGTTAGAAGAGATTGTTTCAAGACCTCTTTCAACAAGCATCAAGACTGTACAGGTTGCTTTTGATAATAAGTCACTCATGAAGCTGATATGGTTGGAAGATGTGAAGATGGATCTCCTTCTTCTTTCACTGAAAGCCTCGTGGACAGGATTGATTGCTGTGTCCTCAACAATGGAACCATTCCCATTCCAAGGGACGAGAACGTACTTTGCATTCACTTCTTCCGCAGTCTTTACCAAAGTTTCTCCAAACTTATCCATTGTGACCACTTTCACCAAGCTGCGAACATGACCCCTGTGTTTGTTGATGTCGCAAAATGTGCGCAACATTTTGGTAACAGGGTCATCACGAAGGGCGTCCTGGCTCGTTTGAAGCATCACCGATGAGTCGCGCTATACAAAAAGGTCAGCGTTTGAAAAAGCTAGTTTGCAATTTAGAAATGCTTACCTCTGTCAATTGAATAAGTCTAAGGGCATTTATAACCACACCGACGCTTGTTTTGTGGGGTTTATCAGAATCTCTTTGAGGCCTGAGGCAGTGGGTTGAAATTATGGACGGAATAGATATTTGGCTGGTGTCTGAAACTCTTCTTGGCTCTTTTGGAGGAATGACATTTAATTTTGATTGCAGAAGGTGGATTATGTTTAAAATCTGGGGAACTTGTTCAATTCGATTCACACTGACGAGAAGGCTAGGGGGTGCATGCTTTTTCTTCTTCTGACACGCAGCTTCGAGATCCTCTGGTTTATCGTGATACATCGGTGGGTAAATAAAGGACACTAATGGAACTGTGATAAAGGTGGTGACCTAGAACGAGATAGAAGCATAGCATAAGATTCAGAAAATAGGACACAAGCTTGTCATAAAATTGGGGGAAAGATGAGACACGAGAACGGATTTCATCCAACTTACCAAAGCCATGATAACCATTATTGCGAAGGTTCGCTGTGAAATGACATGGGCATCGTATCCTAGGTTCAAAACGATCAGTTCTACAAGTCCCTTGCAGTTCATCAAGCATCCAATGGTGAGAGACTCTCTCCATCCCATTTTACTGGCTTTTGCTGCCAATGTGCAACCAAAAATCTTTCCAAAGCAAGCCACTGTTATCACCAAGACAACAATTGCCCAACTGATGGAGTCATTCAAAGATCCAATTGACGTTCTTAGTCCACTCAGGGCGAAGTAGAGGGGCAAAAATACAACCGATACTATATCTTCAAGCTTCTCCGTAATGTGGTAAGCGAACCCTCCTTGATGCGGAATTATCAGTCCGGCCAAAAATCCTCCAAAAATTGCATGTATGCCTATTATTCGACAAATGCAGCAATAGCGTTTTAGAATATTACCACCAGTAGTAAGAAGCAAGCACTCACCAATAGCATCCGTTATGAATGCGGATATGAAGACAAGCATTAACGTGAAAAACATGACGACTTGAGATGGAGGGTGTTCAAATGCTCCTGATCTTCTTAAAACTCGAACAAAAATTGGACGAACCACAAAAATGAGAAATGTGGAATATCCCAAGCCTAGAGATTATAAGGATATCTTGTGAGTATCAGTTTCCCCCAGTTCTTTATTTAAAACAGTCAAAAAGCGTCGATGACTCTTACCCATAAGAAAGACGTAGAGAGCAATCAATCCTGATCCAGCATTTATAAGACTGATGACCAATGCCAATAGGCACCATGACGTTGCTATGTGAAATAATTGATTTTTTATATACAAATCGGTAAAAGAGACTATAGTTAAGGGTACCATCGTCCACTGCTGCTGCGGAGATTGTAATGCTCCCAACTTTTGTCTTCAACTGAATGATTTAGTTAAAAATATGTAATGGTTTATGAATGAAAATGAACAGTTCATTGAATCGTACCAGGTTCAGCTCGGTTAAAATTCTGGGTAAAAAATATGATGCATTGTGAGAAACATTCAAATACGATTAAATCATCAATCTACCTTGCCAGAACTGGAAACGCCGTAATGGCCATCGCCACGCCAAGAAATAAAAGGTATCTTGTAAATCCCTGTTCCTGATGACTGGGGGGTTCAATATAGGTAAAAAGAATGTACGAAGTCCCCACACCAAGGCCGAAAGGAAGAGCCATCCCCGCTAAGGAAATGGCCAGCGAATTACTAATGCTTTTTCGCAACATCCTGGGGTCAAGTTCCACTCCGACGAGGAACAAAAATAAAACCAAACCGAAGTTGGACATAAGATTAAGAAATGGAAGAGAAGGCTTCGAGAAAATAGTCTCTGAAATAAAAGGAACAATAAACGTCGATAGTTTTGATTTATAACTACTGTACCTGTAAAATATGGGATATGTCCCATCACTGTTGGACCCAAAATAATTCCAGATATTGTTTCCGCAATCACAGCTAGGTACAAATAAACAGTTGACAATTGACAGTAAGTTTTTTATCCCAGGCATATCGGAAGGTTCCTATGTAGAGAATATGCAATCCACGGATTGTCTCATCCTACCCCTACCCTATGATGGAGCATGAAGCCCAAAAGCAAGTGCCTTAAAAAGGCTGGATATCGTTATCAAATGATACTGTCGTGATGACAGATTGCTATCCATATGGATAATTTCATAATTTATAGTTTCTAAATACTAAAAATGAAGTAGTTACAC
>JAQIWU010000537.1:0-24944 GCA_034696445.1 Isotomiella minor
GACATATTTCCTTTGTCTTTATGTGACTTCAACACTAAAGACTCCGCAGCAGGATTGCCACTGTTGAGGATGCTGTGAAGGGGTGGGACGGGGCGGGATTGAATAATAGACCACTTTCGCACTCAATTTTTTAAATTTAATGAATCTACTCGCGAAAAAAAACACAGTCGGTGCTTAGCATTCTTGACGAAAATATGCGCAATACAAACCTATAACAATAAGAGTTGTCTCTACCTTTCTTCCGACGACGTCATTCATTTTGTAGTATTCTACTTTCCAACAACAAAGAATAAGATAAGAAAGTAAGTAGAGAGGAAGAAGGACTGAATGGATGCGAACCCAAACACAATAAAGTAAAGTTGAGACAAGAAGTGTAAAGAGAAAGTGAAAGTGGGTAATTTTTCATCTGGACACCAACAGTCACTGACGTATTTAGAAGCCGACATGTTACCACACAGCAACGGACGAAACCGCAAGACATGTCCTCATGAAATAATAACCAAACTAAAAAAACTCGAGCTTGTAAATTATTTGAAGTACGCTTTCATTGTCAAGAATGTCTATTTAAAAAAAATTACACAATCGATTAGTATGAAAAACAATGTATCAGAAGATGCACAACTATAAGGGTGCATATAGCAAGTGTGACGAAAGTAAAATATAGCTTTTAAATGTTCCTACTTTGTCGACAAATTGACCTCGAGGGTTGCACCACTGACACAAAATGGTATAATCTTTGCAAACATGTAAACCTGCGATACTGCACGTACCTGTGCAATTTATGCAATAGAGCAAAGAGGGAGACATAGAATTCAGATCTCACCCTCGAGACGTGAATCCATAAAAGAAAAAGTTTCTTTTCCTCCACAAACTGGTACTCAAAGAAAAAGTAAAGGATTCCCCGCTGACCCAGTGAATGTAACAACGTATGAGGTAGGATTATATCACATTATGCCTCTCTATCTCTATCTCTCAAATCTATCTATAAAGGCAAATAATAAGAGAACATCATACATAATAATACGTATGGAAACACCATCATCAAAATACATATAAAGACCAAAACAATGCTCAAATAAAGACCAGCAGAACGGGGAAAGTCTAGTCGGAAGGAAAAAGTAAGGAACAGGAAGGGGTCAGTCTCCCTCACTCTCTCTCTCTCTGCTTCCAACCTTCTGCTTTAACTCTGGCTTCAAGAATAACGAAGAAAGAACAAACGCAGCCAATGAAATAGTGGCACAAAAGCAAAAAAATACGAGAAAGATAAGAATTTATTTACATCAGAATAAAAAAGAAAGCAGACCACAGAAGAAAACGGGTCCACACAAATCCACAACATGGTAAATTCTTATAAGACGTTATTATTGTTCCCACTGACTTAAGTTTATCTCATTTCCTTCCTCAGTGTTAAGGAAGCGTCTCATCCTACTGCTTTTACTCCCATCACTTGAACAACATGCGAAACTTTCATTTCTTTCCCCATTGTGCTGGAGGGGGTATACTGACAAAGAACAACTTTCTTTTTTTTGCTTTCGTGGCGATTCCTCAAACAAAGAACTAATAAGCTATCTCTGCTGATGAGAAAGAAATGTGCACGAAATGTGGTGACAAGTGACGTGCTTCATTTTTTCTAAAATATCATTTTCGCATTAAATGAAAGTTTCTCCTCTTGAGAACTCCTCGTTCCTTCGTTCCTTGAGGACGAAGCAGATTTATGAGCAATAAGTTGTGTTGTAAGCCACGTGGCGCAACAAGAAAATTGAAAAATGAAACAAAATTAGTCTCAGCGTTCCGTAGTATCAGTATCAGTTGTCGCCATACACAGACACTCCTTTCTCCGTCACGGCATATATTTGTGTCGAGGTTTTATCTTTGCAGAAGAACTAGAACTTGGTTACAAAACGAAAACATTTCGCAGGCGTCATTCGGATAAGGCTTAAGCTAAAGGGTCAACTAATTAAGCTGTCATCAGTACAAGACGCTCCATTTTTCTTTTGGTGGAAGTAATTGGCAATGTGCACGCCCTTCCGCCACATTCCTTGTACATTTTTAACAAACTCCCTATACTTTCACTTTTGCAACCTCTCTAACGTGTACTTCTGTTAGTTGTGTCTGCCGAGGGATGGTTTTTTTTGTTGTTGGTCATCCGTTACTTCAACTCTTCCTTCTTTCACCTATATAGCCTGAGTGCTCTTTCTGCGAACATCAAAAAACAGCAGGAGGCCACTCACTAATGCAGGCTTGTTCCCATTCCAGAACGACTTTCATCATTTAATAACTGAGGCTAAAAAACTCGGTGTACAGCAAAAACACCACCGGCAGATCTGTTCTACCGCCTATTTATGATTAGGCAGGCTGATGGTGAAAGTAGTACCAACAAATATCAAAGCCTAGTCCAAGAACTAGGCGAATAAACGAAGGACACTTCAGTCCTTAATTTCAGAACCTTTGACTTGCCTATTTTCATTAGCACTACTGCATAAATTCTTTGTCTCTTTTCTCCATTTACTCACCATCTCATCCATTTCCATTGTTAAGAAACAATATAATTTTTGTAGCCTTTCGCTCACCCAACGTCTAACCTCATCTAATTTAAGGACTTTGCTTCATACTTTCACTTTCATTCTGTTTAATAGCAGTACTTCCACTTCAACGATGGAGCTTATGAATGGTGTAGTTTCTTCACAAACAACCAGAGATTGAATGGATGAAGAAACAAAAGGCATTGAGTGAGTTTCGCAGAACCATTTTCCTTGGGACAGCAGCAAGCAGCATCAGATGCCAGAACATACAACATTGCATTGTTTGATCATGATCAAGGATGATGGAAATAAATGGAAGAAGAACAGAAAAGAGCAGATGCCGTCTCTCATTATGTAATGTTGTTGAGCCAGAAATGATGCTGGGTGCCCCGGTTGGTTGGCGTACGCCTATTTACTGACGGCATGAATGGATGAATAAATGGATGAGGGAGAGAGAAAGGACGAAAGGAATGGAGAATTGCGCAAATGTTTGCTTGTGAAATGATGTACTTACACCTGCTGTGTGGTTAAACATTAAAGCATTACCCTCCTTGATTCAGCTTAATCGAGTAAGTTTGCAAAATTAAGATAAGGGACTTAGTGGAAGTAGGGGAGGGAAAGCATCCACAGAAGTACAGATCGTTCAGCCACGAAACTGTGCCTGCTTGCTTGCTTGCTGAAGTCCTGGATGTCTAATGAGTTGGTTCATTCCTTCCACGTTTGTTTGGCAGAAAATAAACACGCAAAGGAATTAAGGCTAAACAATGCAAAATAAAGTGAGAATCCCTTCCGAATTTCCGTCACTCAAAGGAAATACAGTCTAAGTCGTTACATAAGCCAGTTTGAAGAATAATTGACAAGTTAAACTTCGGGGCCAGGACAACTCAGGATGTCAACAGCACGTTTTAGGGATAGAATTTCACATTCGCAATAGCAGATCAAATTCAAAGGTGAGTGCCTGCCTGCACGAATTATTGTAGTGTCAAAGTCAAACTTAATCTACTTAGGTAGCTGGCACAGGGGTTAAACTGTCGCCTATACTCAACTGGATCATCACGACACATGATTATGGCGTACAATCTGAATTTGAAACTTATAATTTATGATGTAGTCTTACCCCTTGTCATGCCCAAGAAAATCCTCCAGACTACTTAATTAATAATTCTGGTACCAAAAGTTTGTTCATGCATTATCCTTGCGTCTTAAACTTCAAACTTGATGGTGGCACCTGTATGCGTCTTGTACGTGTGTGTAATTAAATAAAATTCTACCTTTTACCCCACATTATTATGGCCCTCTGGCTGTGCAAAAAACGCCATATGGTATGGCACTCCGAGTGGGTTCATAGAAGAAATTTGTGAAAGGAAAATTATAATAATGTTCTGCGAAATTATTATTTACCTCCGCTTACTATTGCCAAAACTACAACATTATAAGCATACACCCTTAAGTTGGCGTGACGTAACAGAGGTTGGTAAACTGTTTGTTGAGGCAAGTAATGAAGCGATGGAGGAAAATAAAAGCTTTCAATCATTCTCATTATACAAAATATAAAATACCGATACATCCTACTTGTCTATCCTATTCCGCACTCTGATCATTATCAAATCATCACACATGCATGCAGGTACGTAATACGGAGAAGGTTGGTTGCAATAATATATAATCGAGGCAACGACAGGTGGGGATTTGGGTGAGTAGAGGTAAAACTATTAAGGAAAGTAGCGTGTCCAAATTTTTTCGGTATCATCAAGACGTGTTATGAAAGATATTTCTTCTTCATTTCCTTGCCCATTTCTCCATCCATCCTGCCTGTTTTTTTCACAACTTCTACTCTCGCGTGCAATTCATTTTTGACCACATAATTCTTAACCCAGTTTAATTTATTAGTATTACTGTCTCCGTCCTATAACATTATGCAAATGAGAAATTGGGGAAAAATGGGATCAAAGACAAGACAAAAATAGGATTTGGTATTTTTTCCATTTGTGTTATATTAAACGGTGACAGAAACCGATTCGGTTGCTCCAGCTTCTTGTCATGACTGCTTAGCTTTAGCGCACTGACTGAACAAATTTGGGAACAGAAAGAAAGCAAGGAAAGAAGAAATGAGATGAGAAAGTGAAATGAGAATCTGTCAATTTATTTTTAGTACAAAAACCCACTCTCTTCTCTTTTTGCCGTCCTTTCTCCTCAATTTCCATTCTGATCCATTTCATTTATACTTAATAGTTCCAAGAAAAAATCCATTTCCCTTCGATATTGCTTTTTACCTTTTGAGCTTAACCAGTAGTGAACAGTGCCACTACTACTGACTGCTTTGTGTTGTGTTGCGTAACTTTCTTAGTATCAGTGAATGTCCACTAGAACAGCATTCGAAGTACAAGAAGGACTTATTCATGCATCTCGGCCACCGAGCTTTAACCCTATGACCTATGGTAGATTGAAATTGAAATCTACTCAAGAAACCACACACACCAAGAAAAAAGCATATTTATATCCTACCCACCCTCCAAGGTACGGAAAAGGCACCCAATGTGTTTACTTATTATGATGTACGGCAGAATGAATGAAGCCATTTCGTCGAATCGAAGCCGAGACCGATGAGTAAAGTAGGCATTTCATAACAAAAGCTAAATTTGGAAACCTCTTCATGCATATGTAGTGAAGTGTCTACGACCATGCGAAAAGAGGTGAGGTAATCTATCCTATCCTGGGGGTAGAAAGAGAAAGTAGGTAGCAGGAGGAAAGTTCCAGCTTTCCTTTCTCACGTCTACTGCCATACCGTTCCGAGGAAGGTCTTCTCAACCCACGCTCCACTCTCTCTCTCTCTCCTCTCGTTTGCGAACAACGCAGCGGAATGTGCACTCAGGGAACAAATTGAATTATTATTACAAATTGAAAATTATTTTAACGCTTCTCTCTAAAAGTATATTCATCTCTAAATGATTTCGGGTTCTTTCCTCCAGTGATGGACCCATTCAAAGCA
This sequence comes from Isotomiella minor, assembly GCA_034696445.1. Taxonomy (NCBI): domain Eukaryota; kingdom Metazoa; phylum Arthropoda; class Collembola; order Entomobryomorpha; family Isotomidae; genus Isotomiella; species Isotomiella minor. The sequence continues at coordinate 5,512 of JAQIWU010000537.1, forward strand.
TGGGGGATGCATTCGCCACGTCAACTCGCAGTAAATTGACATTTGAGATGGTAGATAACAGAGAAAAGGAGCACCTGGCCTTTGGAGTATTTACAGGCAGACCAGACCAGAAGTCTCCACTTTCCACCCTTCCTCATTCCTTCTGTCCCTGTTCCATATGCCCCCAGCCGAAACAAACAAATCGTAATGCACATGTCGTTCGTACCGCATATTCCATATCCTCCACCTACACCACCCACCCTTTACTCACTTCCCTCTCCTCCCTCTCTTTTGGGAATTTCTAAACAAACCTTACACACATTACAAATACAGCTCATGGAAGGGAGATAAACTAAGGAACATTTCCCATATGCTTTCTCTATGGTTTGGAAAGTGTATAGACAAGGATTCTGACCCCACCATAGATAGTGGAAGAAAGGCGCGACTACTGGAGACAATCTGCTTCCTGTTCGGACGAAAGGTTCCTTCTTCTATTCCCTCCCCTGCTCCACTTCAATTCAACTTTCTACTGGCCTCATGTTTCATTCTAGGAAAAAAACTTGCATCCACCAATTCGGCCTACCTATTCATTTAAGACGGAGCTCGTGCCAAGAAAAGACACAAAGCCGAGCAGACAATGCAGTACCCATTAACAATGGACCACAACTTCCAGACCCACTGCGACCAGACTACCCATCCATGAGTAACAAAAGTCTCGTTTTACTACCTTGTTTACCTACACCTTGGCTTTTGCGGTTTACATTTATACCTGCAATTAAAACGCCACAACATTTTTACCATTGCTTCATAGGATGCAATAACTAGGTAATATTGACTTCCCTTTTCCCTCTCCCTTCTGGATTCATCCGTCCATTTGCGTAATACCATGCACATTGAGCCCAAAGCCAAGAGTATCTACTATTATCTAATCTACCCATCATTCATTCCAGTAGAACTGTACACGCAGGAATCATTTTTGTGAAACTTCTGGTTTGTGTTGTGGAACGTATAACCCTTCTGCCTATGGGACTACTGAAGCTTTCTCGTTGCACCCAAAATTACGAATATTCCGTTTCCGGCTGTTTCTCATCATCATTTTAGCTTTATTTCTTTGTGTCTGAGCTAGGTAATAATATTCAACAACTCCAAATTCCCCCCATCATCATACATCAGTGTTGGCCAAAATGAATGTTAGGCAAATGCGAACGAATATGCTACTTCCCTGCGTCTATTTTGGTTTTGGTTTGAGCCAGTAGTATGCGTCTGTAGTTGATGAAGGGTAATAAAACTCGCATAGAATTACTGTCGGTATGCATAATTTGGTAACACTTTGAATCCCATGTTTCCAATTTCACGATAACAAGGAAAACAAAAGTAATCAATGCTGTAATCACGAAATTAATTAAATCTGAAGAAGAACATTACCAAACAAGTAAAAAACTATTGGAAAATTGAGGCACCACAGTTTCGTGAAGCTTCAATCTTGTCTTGATTACGAAGGCAGACAAAGCAAAGACAATTAATTTTCGATTCTCTCCCTTCTTTCCCTTCAACAATAAGATCTTATCTTTTTTGCACAAATTCCATACCCTCACAAACTTCTCAATTTTAAAAAAAGTTATGACAAATAATCAAATGTAGGGTTTTACAAATATTTCTATGAAAACTATAGCACGTAAAAGATGGATGGATGACTTACCCTATTAAGTTAGGTATGAGATGTCGATCCTGGGCTTCCTTTTCTCCAGTTTGATTGGTATTTACTAATTTACATTCAAATTACCAATCAAATCATGCAAATTTGTATATTTCAGTTTCGTTTCTCTGTCACAAAGTTCAAAACAAATGTCTATTTTTTGACAACTTTTTGCATGTCTTTTCCTGAGTGGTAATAATCCAATTTTTGTTCACAACGTACCACCTTGTCACCACCCTTATTCATTATTTACCTTGTCCGAATGATCAGAATAGTTTCGTTCGTAGGTACTTTCACTTGCAACTCATCAAGTCGTATTATTGTTATGCTAATGCTTCCAGACTCACATGTATGTTTCATACGCTTGTATTGATTAAACAAAACTTAACGGGGACCACGAATAGTAAAACCGACGACCAGTCTTGATTTTCAGAATTTCCACCTGAATTAAATTGCCTCATCAATCTCAAACGAAAGATTAGGTAATTTATGTTCCTACATTGCCAATAATGACAGAATTAGACAAATTAACTAAAAGAGGAACGAACGGTGTGAAGAGAAAGAGTTGCTGTTGAGGCAAGATGAGATAAAGACGCAGAGAAGAATCATGACATGATTCCTTTTAGGATTGGTTCTCTCTGAAGACTGAGCAAAGAGTTTCTCAACTCCTGCAATTTTGTTCTCCCTTCATCCACATTCCCAACAAACATAGACCAGCTAAAAGCTTCACGAGAGGAGACCTCGTCGTTTTTTAAGCTCACATCACAACTCTTCAGTCACTTCTGCCATGCTTCTACACTCCTACACACTTCATGTAGCTTTTTTACCTACCTTCTCCCCCACCACTATAGTCTCATCTCAATTCTCACTTTCATTGCATTCATGTTAATGTGTCTCCTCTCCACAAACGCTGGGTCGAAATGATTTGACATGAAAAAGACTGAATTTGAAACTATCGGATGTAGAATTTGTAATTTGTATTGGGAAAATTTCCAATGTATTTCAATCTATGTATTGACCTCACTTTTTCACTGTGCAAAGCGACAATTGACAATTAGGTATGAGCATTATACAATTCTGCATTGTTATGTATTTAATTGCCATACAATACAGAGTGGAAAGTTATGGCCTATGCCGATGATTCTGACTTTTTATGGATGAATAAACGGCAATTAAATGAAAAATTTCACTTAAATGACCTTATAATGTGTAATGAGTTTGAGTAGATATTTTGGGGAGGAATGAAGTAGTAGAGAAGGGTTCACAAGAGAGAGAGAGAAAAACGTTGGGAAATCCGGTTGCATGTTTAAAAAAAGAATAAAAAATCTGAATCACAAATTAATTAATGCGTGCGTGAGTCATTCTACAACCCTATCAATTCCAGCTAAAACAGGTAAGCCTCAACAAGATTGAGCTGTTTGTGGTGGTGGCTTTGTCAAAGTAAACTGAGGATGTCAAAAATGCTTTCTTTGTTCTTCTGCACAAGAAAGAAAGCCTCATGCAGACTTGCAAACTGCTTGAGTCTTGTCTCAATGTTCCCCTCCCTCCCTCCCTCCTTGCAAAACAAGAGCATGCAGATGTCTCATCTGCTGAAATATGAGTCCCTCTTCTGTCCAATCTTTTGATGATGATGATGATTTCATTTGTCTCTATTCTGGAAGATTCCGCGTACTTAGAGGGAAAAAGCTGCCTTTTCAAAATTGCTCATTTTTGTGCGTAGTTGAAAAAAGTGGTGGTGGTGGTGGTGGTGGTGGTGTCTGTCTCAGTAGAAAGAAAGAAGAAATAAAGTGAAGTTGACAAAGGTTGCTTGATTGCTCCAATTTTAATTAAATTTCTTCCCGTTTTTTATCAATTGACAAGCACAAGGTCGGTGCCCACGTTTGACCCTTGGTCCTGTATTGTTTTACATTCTTTTTTTTCTTCTTTTTGTAGTGCCAGTCTCGTGCCTTTTTCCTTGGCTCTGCTACCTTCGAGTGTCCTTACCTATTGTTCGTTGACAAAGACAGTTGAGAGGGACCATGTCTTCCACGAGCGTCAAGCATCGAAACTTCGTGGCGGAACCGATGGGTGAAAAGGAGGTGACTGAGCTTGCCGGAGTAGGGCCCGTGTATGCGAAGAGACTACGGGATTTGGGATACGACAAGGTAAGATGATAAGCTACATGCTCATATGACTGGTGGTGTTCGAGAGTCATATATTTTGTTTGTCTTTTCTACAGGCTTACGTCGTCCTCGGCCAATTTCTCGTGCTCAAGAAGAACGAAGAACTGTTCATCGAGTGGTTGAAGATGAACGCCGAAATGGGCACGCACCATGCAACGACAGTCTTCGAATGCCTCAACGAATGGGCCAATTCTTTCCTTTAAAGTTTAATCTCTCTCGATCAATTTAATCATCCGTCCAGCCAAGTTTCTCCTCGTTTAATACAGCACAATCCTCTGATGAGTCTTCTTCTATTGGCATAACTAATTTCTCTTGACCAATTTTTAATTACTTTTATACAACATCCAAAACTGTAAATTATCAATGAACTTTCTCTTTTTTTAAAACACCAGATGATACTTCTTTCGCTGTTTCCTATCAGTATGTAGACAAATGTAGTAAGGTAGAGTTCGAAAGGTTTGGAAGGGTAAGAATAAAAAAATACGTTTAAAAAAACCAAAAAGAGTCAAAAGGCATTTATTCATCCGTCACATGTCGTCATCTCATCAATTCCTTTTCCATCGTCATCGTCGTCGTCACCCTCCCTTCGGCCACCAGGACCCTGGGGAAGAGGGAGCGTGTCATTCATGGAGGCGTTGAAGCCTGGGGGCTGAGGGGAACAAAGGAAGGCTCGGACGTGACGTGACCATAGGCTCCCTCGTTCGTTGTTTTCCATCTAGCGTGAGAAGTTGGGCCGATAGTGCCGTAGGTGTGGAGGCCGTCCGCTCTCTTCCCAGGCCAACCACTCGGCACAGCTGGGCTACGTCTCTTGGCCTTCCTTTATCCTCGGCTGACGTGGAAAAAGACAAGACAAAGTCAGCAGTCAGTCAGTCAGTCAGTCAAAACACTTCGTCCTCTTTGTCACCCAACAAATCATCAGTTGCCACAAAATTTGGTTCCTTTCACGAATCCCGTTTCAACCCTACCGTCGTCATCGTCACAGTTTTGTTGGAGACGCAGTTGTTGTTCCGTCGAGTCAGAAAAACACACTTACTTTTCCAAAATTACTTGAAATAATAAACACAAGCAAAATCGTTTTTGTCAACGTGAGGTAAGGCACACAATTCGGAGGGGCATTGACCCCTGACCCTTCGTCCCATAAGTCTGCAATTGTACCCTTCTGTTTCTGTCCTAGAATTCAAAGATAAAAGAGGTCGGTCGTCGTCCATTCAAATTGTTCCCGTCATCACGTCATCTTGAATCATTCGTCACAGTCGTCGTCACCCCCAGTTTGGACTAAAGTTGGAGAAAGGAGGTCATTGAAATGGCGTCTGACGAGGGACCTCACAGCAAGGCAGAAATTGACGAGTTTTTCCGCAAGTTGAAAACCAACTCTGCAAACAAGGTGAGCTCCATCGTTGTCCAATAAGAGTTGACCATGTGTTTGATAAATCTTGTAACTGTGTGATTTATATCTGTCTGGACAGGTTTGTTTCGATTGCAACTCAAGTAATCCAACATGGGCCAGCGTGACGTACGGAGTCTTCATTTGCATTGACTGTTCCGCCGTGCATAGATCCCTTGGAGTTCATGTGACCTTTGTAAGATCAACGCAACTGGACACCAATTGGACTTGGTCTCAGCTACGGTCTATGCAGCTGGGAGGAAATGCCAATGCGGTTTGTGCCTTAATTGATTTACGTCATTTTGTGCTTAACTATAGACTTATTCTTTTGCAGCAAGCTTTTTTCGCACAACACAATTGCACAACGAAGGACGCGCAGCAGAAATATCATTCCAGAGCAGCGGCGTTGTATCGCGAAAAGCTGAGCGCACAGGTTTCGAAATTCAACAAGATTCATGGGAATAAGGTAATGTCACCATTTACTTTGTGAATGTCTAATGACAATTATTGATTAAATAGATCGTTTTCGAAGAAAAACATCAAGAATTGCCAGTTGAAAAGGAGTCGGACTTTTTTAATCCTGAAATTCATCAAGTCAATCAAAATATTGAACTGGACCAGCACACAAAACTGTTTGAAGCCAAAGTAAGCGATTGATCAAGTTACATATAATTAACTTTGTCAATTTGTTACTTTAATGGATGTAATGTATTTAGCGCGTCGAAACGAATTGTGGCGATGGACCAAGTGTCGAAGGTGCTTTGTCTGGAGCAGTGGGTCCTCAAGTTCCAAGGAAATCTACCATTGGCCAGCGAAAACCTATGGCGAAGGTATGTTTTCTTGCACAAGGTGGTCACAAAATCACGAAAGGTTTTTTTTCAGATGGGCGTGAAGAAAGGAATTGGTGCTCAGAAGGTTAAAGCTGATTTTGCAGAGATAGAAAAAGAGGCTGAGATGATGGACCAGATGAAGGAAAGAGCGGACCAGCAAGCTAAAGTAGATAAGGAAAAGCAGGCTGAGGAAGACGAACGTCAGGTACCTTGAATCAAGCATGGAATAAGACGAGTCCTTATATTGCGTATTTTATAATTTCTAGCGTATTAACCTGAGCTTAGCATATCACGACATCAATAAACAACAACAGAAAACGGCAGACAAGTTGAGACACGTGGATCCCAAAAAGGCTGAACAAGTGGAAAGACTGGGGATGGGCATCGGCATGAGAACGTGAGTGAAATCGCTTTCACTTGTAATTCAGTTGTAAAATCTCTAAAATTTTCTGAATTGTTTAGTGGAATAAGTCATTCCATGATGTCGGACATGACTGTTATAGAGCAGCAGAATCCATCATCAATGAAGTCTTCAAGTTTTGTTAATTCACTAAAGGCTTCCCCTTCCGCATCCTACCGCTCACCTTTCGATACTGACACGTTTTTTGAAGATTATGAGATTGTCGATGATTCTGGGGCTACAGGATTGGAAGGGTAATTAATTTTCTAACGTAGCATTGATGGAAACATGTCTTATCTGGTTATTCTTGTAGCTTAACCCTGTCTGCTCCGCGAAAAAATGACGACTGGGGTGATTTCAGTAGAACTGAAAAGAAAAAGTACTCTTCCTATGCCTCAGAAGACAGCGGTAACGACAACTTTGCGAAACCAAAGCCAAGAGACAATACTACGCCGTCTGCTGGGGACGAAGCTCAGAAAAAATTTGGAAAGGCCAAAGCCATTTCGTCGGATCAATTTTTTGGCGCTTCAGATGATAAGGATGTAAGTAATAGTGGTTTTAAATTGGTTGATCTTGCTCCTCCAGAAGAAAATTAATTTGTTTCGTCAATTGTTTCAGTATGAACGACGGATGAATTTGTCGCGGTTTGAAGGATCGACGTCTATCTCGTCTGCAGACTACTTCGGAGACGGCCGTCAACGTACTGAAACAAGCGCTTCCTACTCTTCGCACTTGCAAGTACGGAGTCTTAATGTCTACACCATTCTGTTATTGTTTTTTAATTCGTTGATTTCTTCTGTGTCACAGAATGTGGATCTGGATGATGTGAAAGAAAGCGTGCGTCAAGGAGTTACTAAAGTTGCTGGACGATTGAGCAATCTGGCGAATGGAATGGTTTCTACGATTCAAGAGAAATATGGTTACTAATTTGACTCCAACATCGACACCCACCTATTAATTGATGAATTGAAATAATTATCAACAAGCATACAAAATTTACAATCTTTTTTTCATATTTAGGTATGGGTGTGGGTGTGGGTATAAAACGTGTGCTAATGAATAGCACCCGATACAACCAGGGTGATAGTAAGACGACTTCGGGTAAAATGTTGTAAGAAGATTCCAACGTCGTCAAATTGCATCATAAAAATATCTGCGTAAGATTTACATTCTCATTCCTATCAATACGTCTGAAAACTGTCCTCAGTTGAATGGTATTGAGGACAGCAGTCTGACTGATAGGGATATGAATGTAAAAATAACTAGTCCTCGCCAAGTTTTTGTTTCCGCCAATTTAACCAATTTCAAAGCCCGACCTCCTGTAACAATTGTAATTTCAAAAATTTATGTAACGCTTCCCGTCTTGGATGAAATTCCGTCATTTTGTAATTTTGTAACGTCAAAGGATAATACGCTCACCAAGTTTGTTAAATTCTTCCTTGTATAATTGAAACAGTAATGCCTTAATGTGTCATCATTTTATAGTTAACTAATGATACGGAATATGTACCATCTGCGCCAGCCTTACGCCATCATCAGCTACGTTTCCGTAGTCATTGCCAAACTTCAAGATTACTTGTAGCAGGAAAATACTGAGATGAAAGTTACTACCCTTAATTTTAAATTAGGTATGAGCAGTTTTAGACGTTTACATACGAACCTCAGAGTTTTATAAATAGGAAAAGAATATTTTACTATGATCCCCAAAATGGGAACTTTTGCAGGAGAACATAAATTACTTAGGATTAGATAATTATCTAGATGAAAGAGAAGGGGTCTTGGATAGTAAAAAATGGCGTTGCCAATATATTTTTGTTGCACATTGGCTGTAAAGGGAGTATTTGTATGATAAAATTGAATCAATGGGTGGAGGAAGTTGATTATTCTTATGTAACTTGTGTTTCTACAAAAGTTTGTAACGTCTTCCTTATCGTACTGTCCGTTAAACATTGTATCTTTTTCTTAGGCTACAAACTGTATGTGTGGTTTAATCGTTTCGTTTCTGCTTGATGGTTAAGGATGCCAATAATGACGACTCGACGATCTATGTTCATGACTTTATCGGCGAAACAATTTGTGACTACTCTCTCAAACGCTGGTCGTTGTTTAAAATTAGTTTAGAGTTAACTGCAATGTCTTCTAACACACAATTGAGCTCGAGGAATGAGAGTTATCAATTGTGGATGAACCAAAACATTATGTCAGATCAACTTTTTTTCTTTCCTTTATGTGTCAATGTGGAACTAACTGGGTAAATGTAAGGAACAGTAGTGCAATCTAAATATAGTCTTTATAAAATTATATACATGAAAAAATAAAATACTTCTTTATGCTGCCTCGTGTCGCACATAAAGTTGACAATCAATCCCTACGTTGTGTTGGATTCATTCCATGCAATTAAAAACTTAGGTACTAATGGTGTTTGTAGACGAACGGATATCCATATCCGCCATTGCAGGGTGTAAACCGACTTGCCACGCTGACTAACAGAGCTTCTCAAAAGTTGACAATTTTGCAGGAATAGGGACAACCTACAAATACTTCTCCATCGCATCCTGGGTCAGGAAAAGTGAGAGCAATACCATTGCGTCAAAACTAATTGCGTCGTCATTTCCCCATTTTATTTTTCTCCGTACCTCTTTCGATGATGGACGAAAATAAAATGTGTGTCATCTCGCACACTTAACTTTTTGCACTTTGTGCATACAATCTTCATTCTGTCATCATCACCATGCATTAATTGAATAACAGACCTCCTTCATTTGCACAGAGTAATCGATATGTCTTGTCTCTCCCATTGTAACCTATTAATTGGTACTATATTCACTTATGCAAAGTGTAAATAAGCATAGGTGAGCAGGCAGATATTATGCTCAATTAATGTGTTAGGAACCGGACATTTTTGATGATATGATATGATGACAAGATCCTATCTCCAACAATCCTGATACCTTATTGCGTTGGCTGACACATTCACAGTCACACCGCAGATAGACTTTGGCTTTACCCTGAGCTCCAATAAAGTGGTGACATTGAATTTTAAAAACCTACATCACAATACTTCCAAACAGCTTTTGTCAAATCCATTGCTTTTAATACCATCTATTCATTATACTTTTGGAATTCTGCAATTGTTCCAAACGAGGCTGTCTCATTGTGCCCCCTTCTGAAGCTCTATCTTCCACTGCAAAATGATTTCTGACGGCAGCAGCAGCAAGCTTTACTGGCTTCCTCTGACCATCTTCATATTTTTTCCAGTCACCTTTGCCACGACGTAAGTCAATAAATGAATTCAGCAATGTTTCACTTCAATCTTTTGGTTTTGTATGTAGCTATGCCATAGCCCTCAGTCTTGACCACATTTATGCATTCTTCTCTTACATTTCTGACACTGGGACCTTGGCCCCTGAAATGAACGTTTTTGCACAAATGCTGAACCTTCTGGGAGTAGCGAGTAAGTCTGTCGCCCTTTATCCTTGGTATCTCTACTCTATTCTTCGGGATTCTTACAGTGGGATTCACAGCCTACGTGAGATACAAGCAGATTGAGACTTTTTTCAACATGAAAGAATACTCCTTCAAGTCTGGTGACGATGGAGGTTATGAAGGAAGCGTGGCCAAATATAACAAAATTGGATTCGTTTTTGGAATAATAGCAGCATTGGGAGCGAGTGTGGTAGGAAACTTTCAAGAAAGCAATGTTCTTTCGGTTCATGTCATTGGAGCGTTTATGGCTTTTGGTGGAGGATCAATTTTCCTAATTTTTCAAGTACTCATACAATTTATCCAATCACATTAGAGTCTTTGCTAATATTAATTGGAACCAAAAATTGCTTTCAGGCACACTTTTCGTTTAAAATGGTGCCTCTTTTTGGCTCTACTGCATTGGCTACTCTGCGCATGGCTCTAGGATGCACTTGTTTAACTCTGTTTATTATCAGTTACTCCACGGGGACAATTTCATTCAATTACTTCACAGGTATCGAATCGTAATTACCCTAAACAAAGAGCCAAAATGAATGTTCTTTGAAAGCAATGACCAATTTATAGGCGAGCATGCATTAAAATGGAGGCCAGAACACGGTGGTTGGGCACTTCGTGTCACTTCCGTCACTTCAGAGTGGATCATGGCCGCACTTTTTGACCTCTATTTCGTCACTCTTGTTCCAGAGTTTAAAAAGATAACATGCACCAGTCCTAAAGTAAGACTTACCAACATTATTCCATGCTTATGAAAAAAACTTACTTTCTTTATTACAGTTTTCATTCGTTCATGTTCAAACAGTCGAGACTAAAAGACAAAATGGGCACTTCCCTCAAAGGGTAGTGATGCAGCCGATTGAAGGCGACGATTAAAATCTTACTACTTCATTCTGGCACAAGTAAGAGTCTACGCAAATCCTTATCGCGTCAAGTGAAATCATAGAGGAGATGTGATTTTGCAATATTTGTTTATTTTGTTCAATTTTTGCTACAAAAAGTATGCCCGTGTAAACGTATATTTAAACCTTTAATGTAATAACTTACGGCTAAAATAAAATTACTTATAATAAAATGAATGTTTTGATGGATAATGCTTAGAACTTTGTTTCTCCACCATCGCCCGGTCCATTGCAATTGTTCTGATTAGTGACACTTGTGGCATCATGCGATGGACTTTCCTCTTCCCCTTCTTCCTCTTCTCTCAAAGTGGCTGGAATAATGACAGCGGCACATGCATCTTTTTTCATGAGGAATAAGGAAGGGTTGGAGGACGCAGAGCCGGAACTTGTAACACTGGCGTTGGTACTGCAAGTAGTAGCCGTTGTGGCATTGCTGCTGGACGAAGACATTGCCTGAAGATAATGAGGGGTTGGGTTTAACAGGATTGCAGCAGGTCCTTTGGTGCAGTAGCAGAATAGTCTTCTCTTCATAAACGATGAAACTTGGGCCAGCTTTTTTAGTAGGTGTCGACGAAACTCTACCCCAGCAGCGAAGTACAGAAAGAAATTTATGGAAAAGTTGAGTTGGTAAAATGCAAAAAAGAAGGCTCGAATATGTCTCAAGAGGATTTTTTGAGTCAACCTGGAACAAAAGGAAGGAATCATGTTTAAATTGCTTAGCGGGGCAATGGGAGACATGAATTCAACGAGTATTTGTAATACCATTTGACATACGCAGACTTTCCTGGTTCTACCGCAGACACAGGAACTGAATGATGTAACTTCCAGTGCAACTCCACCGTTTGAACGGCACCCAAAGGACAAACCAATACAAGATACGCTAAAGACACTGCAATTAACATTGGATTGGTTAAATTGGGTTTCCTGATGAAGCTCTGATTTCTTGGTGCTAGTGAGTGAGGATGAGGAATGTTGACTAGTTGACTCTGTCTCAAATGTGCTGAAATACAAAATAAACCGTTACTAAAAAATATTTTTCATACTTGAAAATACCTGTGAGTTGCTTGCGATGAATGCGAATCCGTCTAAGTTTCCAAAACATGAGGCAATTAAAAGAAAACACAATGATAGTTGGAATCCACGTCTGAAATGCAATTCGCATGTAGGACATTCCCTCCCAGATGAGTCGATGAGAAGGGCAGGCCGTGTACCCGAAGACACTGTCCCTTTCAAATCCTAAAAGTCACCATAAATCTCCATTTACCCCCGGAACATAGTAACAGATATATACCAGTAAGAAACAATTTTGACAGGCAGAACAAGAAGAAAATTCCTCCCAAGCTTGACACGACTATTTTAGCTCGACGATTCCTACGTTGTCTGAATAGCATTGGACACCACACAGCTAGAGAGCGTTCGACGGTGAAAGCGACTACGATCCATGCGGATATTGTTTGAAACAGTTCCACAAAGACGCCATGACTTCGACACAGCCATTCGTGATCCTTTAAAAAAAATTAAGGCTTACTATCACAATGCATAGCACGATTCACAATTACAACTTACCATGAAATATCCATTAAATTCATCATTGTTCCCTCGTACAACCCCGATGAGAATATTGGTAATTAGAGTGCCGGAGTCACAGACGGCTAGTCCTATCAAGTACACTCCACTCCCATTTTTGGAAAGGCCAGAGGACAGCAAAATGTAAAATGACAACACGTTCAGAACCACTCCTGGGAACCATAGGAAGCGATACGTTACGTTGGGTTGCAATATCAACAGTTGCAATGCTTAGCTTACCAACAAATATTATCACCAAACTTCCACTTGACAGGAACACCCTTGTCAAGGTAACAAAGGGGTGAATTTCCAGCCAAAATTTACGGAATTCGCACGGCCACTCCTCTTCACACTTTTCATGGATACCATAAGAATAATAGAATCAAGTCAAATTCTTATCTTCAAATGCTCATTCTGAAGCCTTTTAAAGAACTTACGGCAGTTATATTTTGCGAATAATTGCACGGGTGGACGGGTCTGAAATCCAGAACACTTAAATCAGGGCAGGTCTCGTCCGTCTCCATAATAGTATGTTGCATAACAGTGAGTTTTCACCTGTGATAACATTCTTGTTACTTGAGACAACTTGAAATGTATGGACGGACGACCAGAACTGATGGCACAAAGCCAAAGTCAGGTAAGAGTTTGTAAAACAATTCCTTCCTTGTGTATGCTCCAGGATGACTGTGTACAGTACTAACTTGATGATTACCAATTACGAATTACCTTAATTGAGCCGAGTATGTGTCCTTTCATTAAAGACAGATCCACTACGCTACACTTACTACGACCGTCAAGAATTTACGGTAGATTGATTTTTTCATAAAAAGTAATAGATGCACCAAAGGATGAGTACGGTGGTAGCAGCGTTGGGAAAGTTGAGACAATAACGTTAATTGCAGTGCATTTATTACTCTGTACTCGCCTCTGCTCTGCTCACTGCCACTGCTACTTTTTGTACCTGCTACTGAAAAAACTTGGACGATGGACTTTCTTTTTGATACATGGCTTACGGAGGTTGATTGAATCCCTGTCATGATGTCATGATGCGCGACTTAATTCCAATTTTCTACTTCAAATATTTGATTTGTCCAAGCTTTGACAGAAGTCGAGGACGCAAAAAATAATGACGCACCAGTAATTGCTGAATTGTTCTACAAAGCAAACAAATAATGCTCAAGAAACCCAGCGTATCCATTACAGATATGATTCAGAAGAAAAGAAAATGAATGACAATGAAACGAGTGAGACTGAATGGAAAAATGCATGTGGAAATAGGAATAATAAGAAATGGTAAATCCTTCGTCATAAGTACAATATGACACACGCTTCATAAGGGTGAAGACAGTACAGAGCTTGGAACAGGACAATAAGTTTAACCGTGTCTAGTCTTACCCCAGCAGCGTGGTCCTTACTTTTGTACTTATGACGTTGATGAAGTAAGATTCAAGTATTTATTCATTCCAGATAAACTCAGATTTACATCCGTTTAGTTCTGGCTAGCAGAAGAGGCAACCACCTCAACCAATCAATGAAAAAAGTCTAAGGGAGACCTCACGCAAGTACCAATGACGTAGCGAATTCTTGGTAGGCAATTTTTAAAGTCACGCATGGCATCAGTTATGTCCTTCAAGTCGTTTGTGAGGACGTGTAAGTTTTCAATGACGACAATGTATGGAGATGTCCCAAGCCGACACCCTGCCCGGAATCGAGGGATGTAGAGTTCTAATCCCCCAGCAGTTATCAAGGATATTCCAGCATCATCTATGTCCTTGTCGCATCGACGATGGACCTCTCGCATGAAATCTCGTAGATTAGTGAACGCGCCCCGCTTGGACTGCAAAGGATTGTAGACAGCCACGTGGTAGCGGACGACACATTCTGCCCTGTCTCGAGTAAGCAGATATTCGCCAATCTTCTTGGCTGCCTTGCCCACCTCTATGTTCCTACCGATGGTTTTGGGACCACAGTACACGATTAGTCCTTTCTCCTCAAGCCTCTCAATGTCTCGCTCCAGAATGGAAATTGGCAGTTGTATCTGAAAGGACAAGGCGTCCAACGCTTTGTCTTGACGTGCCCCCTTCAGATACACTTTAATCTTCCTCAAATCTTTTCGTTTGAAGTATTCCATCGGAGAGCCGTCACCTGTGGTCATTGGCTTTCGTGATACGACACCGAATCTTCTGACACGACGTTCAGGGGGCACGACAACTGGAGCAGTTGTAAAAGTTCTAGGAATCCGTTCAGTAAGTTCAATGCCTTCGACTGTTTCTGCATTTTTCTTATCGAAGCGAGGGTCATTATCCTCCTGCAATGCAGCAACTGCTCCCTGCTTCAGTTGTTGTTCAACTTCGTCTTCATTCGCAGCCTGATAGGTGTCTGGACCAAATTCGTGTTTCTCAGCATGCCCCTGCTCTTCAGGCGACAGGGCTCCAGGAGTACCTTCAATTTTACTCTTGTTTGACTTGGACATGGTTCTTGACCGAACTCCTGTTCGTCCTATTCGGCATGGGGCAGGCTGAAGAGCTTGAATGGTGACTAAGCTGGAAGTGGGCGTTTCCTCCTCCTCAGCAAAGACGCTTTCAGCAGCCATATTGTTGTCTCCAGTGTCCAGAAGATTAGTGTAATCCCTGTTAGCAATTCTAAACCCTCGAATTGCGTCAGAGCTAAGGCCAAGTTGGCTGTAGACCCTCTTAGAGTCGACAAACTTCTGCACAAACAAAAAGGGGGCAGAGTGAGACATGGATCACACTTTCAATGAATGAATGACTAACCTAACCAAGTGAGTAAGTCTGGATGGATGGTATAATTTATTACCTGAAATTTGTCGGAAATCATTGGCTTTAGATTCTCCCATTTTGTATCCTCTCGGATTTTAATGCTCCCAATAGACACTTCGTCATACGGAACAAGTCCATCGTTGCCATCATGCTGTCCAATTCTATTGGGCATAATGCAGAACATTGGGGATTCACCAGTGCCATCGCAGACGACATACAGTTTCACCTTGATGCTGCTGCCTTTGTTCCTCCCTGAAGTATAATTATTTAAAATCATTTTATGTAGTAAATCTGACAATTAACTTTATAGCATGGGATGTTATAGGCCATGATAAGATGCTGCCTTACCAAAAAATTTACTGTAGACTGATCCAAACATCCTTAAAACTCACTGAACAGAATTTTAAAATTCGAATTGTTTGAGTCGTTTTGCAGAACTCCGTTTAAAATTGCAATGTTGAAGAGGACAAGTGGAAGAATGTTCAGGTCGAGTCTATTCATCCATGCTCATTTGACGTAGCTTCAACTGGGTTGTTTATATTTCAGGTACAATCCCAAGAATCAGACAATGGAGGGGGCAAAGTCAAGTTTGCAGGTAACTAGGTCAGCACCAAGCAAAGCTCAGCAATGGACCAACTTCTACGCATTTGAAACGAAAATTGCAATGCAGTAGTAGTCAGTTACATTATGGATTAGTTATTTTTTTTTTATTCATGTTCAAATTCAAATGGAATCCCTCATCAAGTAATGCTCAATTCACAGCGTTCTTTTTCTATGACAATACTACCTTGTAAGTGCAAACCCTTGAAACAACGCATAGATTTTAGATTTAGACAAAAGCAACTGCTAAATGATTTTCTTCCAGTTTTGAAAAAAATGAGAGGAAAATCATTTGACAACTGCAATAAGAAGAAAATAGACACGTTTCAAATCATAGAAATGATCACTGATAGATAAGAGATTATGCACACAATTAGCAAGGAACGAACTAAAATTATTCGTAATGTACCTAGCATAACAAATACAAAGATGTGAGAAAAGTTTACATTTTTTTTAGTTTAATCTTATGTTCCATTTTAGAAAGCCAAATTACCCCTTTAATGATATACCGAAAACGACAAGAATGTTGTTGATACAAACAAAATCGATTGGAGTGCTTAAGTAGTAATGTTAAGTTAAGTTGTATGTAGTTGTAGAAAAAGAATTGCATGTACGGTATACGGGAATAGAAAATAGTAGTAGTACAAGGTTAATCGTACATTGTAAAGGTAAAGGTTGGTGATTTTTGAATTTTGTTAGCAAGGTCTTCGATCTGGCTGCCGTTGACGTGGCGCAGCCCTAATAATGTTATCCACTCTCATTATCATTTCGGCTGCTTCAGCAGCGGCAAAGACAACGCGACGCTTAACAGCATAGGACTCGGTAATTCCTAACTTTGCTACGCAGTCCACTTTGCCTTCTTCCATGTCTGCAACAAGAAATTAAAATTAGACCAGACTATTTCATGACGATTTAGAGTTTGTTACTTACTAAGTCCGTAAGTCGAATTTCCATTGTTGTGCTGAGCTTTCAATTGACTCACTAACTCGGCCGAATCGTATCCCGCATTGTCAGCGATGACGGTAGGCAAAGTCTAAGAACAGAGAAACGACTGGTAAATATATTTTTCTCGAGAATTATAAAAAAAAAGTAAGTTTTTACCAAAAGCGCTCTAGCAAATGCTTCCATTGCCACTGCTTCTTTCCCAGGGGTCTCGGAGGCCACACGGGAAACGGCTTTGGCCATCAACACTTCGCTACAACCAGCTCCGTAAACAGTTCTGGTCTCTTTAACAGTTGCGGCCAGAACACACAAGGCATCGTGCAACGACCTTTCTGCCTCATCAATGATTTGTTGAGTGGCACCACGAATCACAATCGTACACGCTTCTCCTCGAGCAACGCCGCTGAAGTGGATAAGTTTATCTTCTCCGATCATTATTTCATGAATGAGATTACAAGAGCCTATTTTTACTCCTTCAGGGTCATCGAATGTAGACACAATTTCACCGCCAGTGACCAAAGCTAGACGTTCAATTCCGTCGAAATCGGCATGCTCAATGGCCATGACTCCGGCGTCAGCAAAAAGTTGTTCGGGATAATTGTAAATCAATTGGCTGTAAAACAAAAAATGGAAATATGAGTTGCAATTCATAAGTACAAAAAACGTTTCGTATTACCGATTGATAAATACGTTGATTCCATGTTTCAAAATCTTGCCAACTTTATCTTTCATCTTCTCCTTTTCAGCAGCTTCAATCTCAGCAACTTTTGCGGTAGAGTCCACTTTCACTCGAGATCCAAACACCTTAATTTTATCCGTGTCCATTGGAGTGTTCGCGACTAGAATTTTTGCATTCTCGATTCGCTTTGGTTGGTTCACTCCAATTTTCTTGTCAAGAATGAATCCCTCGTCCAAAAAGGATTCTCTCAGTGTTCCACCTTGCTTCTTTAGGATCTGAATGGCTTCCAAATTTCCAGACCCCTTCAAACGTAGCACAGCATCAACCGCCAGGTTTGCAAAGTGTTCCTTATGCTGAGACAAAATTTTTGAACTCAACGTTGTTCTCGCAATGTTAAGCAAGTCTTCCTTAAATTTGGCAGGATCCGTTCTGAGTTAAAAGACCAATAATATAATTACTAACAAGTCAGGCATTATCATCAACAGTGAAAAAATGAAACAAAACTATATTATTGAAATGGTCCCTCAGTAGGATTGAAGTTTCATCCTATTCAAAGCTCAAAATGACTGTGCATCATGTACCTACCACTACAACTACTATGAGTGAAGTATGAGTAAACAATTTTCCATACCCGTTGTCAATTGCTGAATTTTCCAATTCCTTCAGCGCTTCAATAGCGGCAAGTCGCCACCCGGCGACGATAGTTTGTGGATGTAACTTCATATCAATCAACTTTTCCCCTTCACGAAGTAGTTCAGCCGCCAAGACGGTCACAGACGTGGTCCCATCACCAACTTCCTCGTCCTGGATTTTTGACATGTCCACCAAAACCTTGGCGGCTGGATTGTCGACCCCGATGGACCTCAAAATCGTTGCTCCATCATTCGTAACCTCAATCTACGTAACCAAACAAGAACATGTGAAAATCCCTCTTTTCAGAACTTTAAGAATATAAAAATATAACCCACCGTCCCTTCGTTCCGACCTAATCCCACCAAAATCTTGTCCATTCCCTTCGGCCCAAGTGTGGACTTGACCAAGTCTCCAATCGCAATGGCCCCAATAAAACTGCTCATACGAGCAATTTCAGCCTTTTCCTGTTCCGCCTCAGCCTTCAATATCCGAACCGGGTTTAAGGACACCTAAAAAAAGAAGTAATCAAATAATTAAATGACGCACCCACATCGGAAAAGAAAAGGGACCAGTAGAACAAAGAACTTACCATTTTTCCTGATAAGAACAACTTGTGACTCGCTAAGAAGAAGGGAGAGTGGTTGGTTCAGACCAAATGTCGTAAATATTACGTTCCGTTCTGCAAAAATAATTAATTTCGGCAATTTGTCAGTTTTTCTTCCCACACAAATTCCTTTCTTCCAGAATAGCAGCGACTCTCTATCTCTCCTCAAAATGGCAAGTGTAGAAGAGGCAGGCACATGCTTTTAACCTGCCGGCGGCTGACTCGATGAAATGACCGTATTCAGACTCTTTCAGAGTTGCCGCTGTGTCCCTTCACCCCAACTTCTACCATTGTTCTGCCCACTGCTAGGAACCGTTCACACATTGTAACCCCCATCCGGACTGAGGTGTCCACTCAAATGATTTTGAAATTGTCGAATTTCTCAATTCTTCACGGGACGGAAATTAAGTTGAGTTGGAGTTCATGAATTCCCTCACGACAATGGAAAACCTATTTTTTCCTTTTGGAGCAAGTATTGATGTCCCTAATCTTGTTCAACAAGATGATCGGGTCATTCCTCTGAGCAGAGGAATGAATTGGCAGCACTGCCAATTTGTCCGTGGTGGTCAAATCCAGTCTGACTCTCAGAGACAGCAAAAAAAGGTATCAGGATAGGCCGCCATTCGCCGCAACACCACACTCTTGATTGACTTTGGCACACAAGCCTATGGTGTTCCGCAGTTTGAAATAATTTAACATATGAATCCTCTTGGTACATCATAAGCATTGGAGTTTCAGAAAAAAAATGCACTACTTTTGAAGGACGTATTTTAGGGGCGCTCCCAAGTGCCAAGTG
>JAQIWU010000538.1:0-24932 GCA_034696445.1 Isotomiella minor
TCTAGTTCTTGCTTTTCTTTTTAAGATGAGTAAAAACTGGTGATTCAATTACAATAAAATATATGATTGATGATTCTTCTGTACAGGGTTTGGCAGCTGGAACCCTGGTTTACGTCACATTTTTTGAGATTTTTCAAGAAGAAGGAAAAAAGCTGGACCGAAAGGTTTTCCATATTTTAGTAGCAGCTTTGGGATTTATCCTTATGGGCAGCTTGGAGTTTATGGGTATAAAAAAAACTTTACAACTTGTTTTTACAAATTGTTGATGTTACGCAGTTTTCCTCTGAAAAATACTTAATCACATACATAATTGTTGTTCACAACAGGCGGACATGACCATGGACATAACCCGGGAGGAAATGGCACAAACAATAGCATGGATCAAAATAGTCACAGTCACAGCCATAATGACCATGACCATTCTCATCATCACTGAGTTGTTCTATTTGCGTGCAGAAATGAAATGTTACATGCCAGGCAGGCATCTCTGCATTTTTTACTCTCCTCATCCCTGCTTACCATCAATCTGAGTGAGCAGCAAAAAAGTGGTGGACCACAATTTGTATTGAAGTAATTTTATAATGAGATGAAAGCTATAAAAAGTGAGACTCATTTTCCCTGAATCATTGTCAGACGTCACTTTCACAAAAAAAACTGAGAAGATGAGATGATGAATAATTTAATTTGTAGGACTGAATGTCATTGTAAAAATGAATAATAGTTTCTCATGCGACGTAGTTTATTATGTTTTTTTCAAATGATGACAATAATCAATACACAGCAAAGCATGCACAAAGAAGACTGACCTCTGGACCGGATAAATAATCAAGCAGCAGGTTTAGATGATTAAGGTTGATTTGATTTCATTTGATGTAAGAATCCAAGTTTATTTTACTCAATAACAATAAAGTTCATAAGTCAACAAAAGAAAAATATTAGTACATGTACATGTGTGCATGTACGCACGATGAGTCTATTCATATCATTTTTAGCCATCTAATTTTAATTTATCATCATCATCATCAGTAATCGAATAGTTGTATTGTACGCACACGATGATCATGTCCTCATGTTCCTGTTCATCTCATCATCATCCCTAAAACGCTCTCTTTAAGTTACAAGTACGTCCTAGATTGTAGTTTCCTTTAGTTACCCCCTAAGTTATACACATTTCCTTACCCAACACCTTTTTGTCCTTACATAATTAACATCAATATTTCGGTAGTCTGAGGTACCTATGACAAAACCAGTGAAATTAAAAACCTAGAAGAAGGTTAGACCTACAACATTCTACTGTATTTGTATGCGTCTACCACTCGGCCACTGTCATTCATTTCACTATTTTATAGACTTAAACTTATCTTATTACATTAAGTAACAGTTTATTTACAGCCGTTGGTTGAACCTTTTACCTGTTGAGTCCTGACTTTAGGGGGTGACGTAAGAAAAAGATGCTTAATGTATCTACGTATTATTTGCACTACTATACCAACTTCCTCCCTCCTGAATTCATCCCTCATCCTTTGTACATGCTAATAATATTCTTAGCCTAATTGATTGTTTCTTACATGGTTACTTTACAATTAAGTAGTTTCTATAACCTTTATACACTGAACAGTACGTGTCAGTATTTGATTATCACTTTACCCCATTTAATAACTTCAGATGGAATGTTCTCTCAAAGATGATTTCTCCTGCTCTTTTACTTTTGACACTTTTAAAATGTGAGAAATTCGAGGATGGGACATTCTCTATACCTAAAGTTCATTTTATCCTGGTTTGGAGGAGTCTATAGAGTTTCTGGCATTTAAATTGACTATGTCCTGGATACTTTATAGTGTGTAGATAAAGTGATATTAGCTGAGGAAATTAGTAGAGTGGAATCTGTCGATATTTCGTTGGCTTGTCAATATATTCTTAGGAAAATGCTTGGGTGTTATTCAATTCCACTTTTAGAATTTAACGTTGTTCATTTACAGTTTAGCCTTTGAAATTATTTTGCTTATTTTTTCAAAAAAAGAATCGACTAATGTAGTTAAACAGGGCCCTTAATATTAATTTTATGTGTAAAGTATCATCCAGTCTTGTCCGAAACGGTTGAGTATAGAGTTCTCTTGCGAAATATTGAACGTGGGTAAGTCTGCAATTAGTTCCTCATCAATAATCATGGAGTCACCGGGATCAGAGCTTGGGAAACCGGGGGAAACTGGGTGCTGCCCTGATTACACTTACAGACGAATATATCCTTCTTATGATCATACAGTATAAAGTCTGACGTTTTGGGTTAATTCAAATTTACAAAAAATCACTTGGGGCTATAAATAAGAGAACCACCTTGTTATAATGAGTAGCGAAAATAGTAGCAGTGGGTCATTGTGTTTAACACCAGCAATGTAGTTGGCTATACTCGCACATGATTAATTAATTGAAACATTGCTGCACTCAAGCACCAAACACAGGGAGTATTTTATAGATTCTTTTAGGCAGCGGACAGGAGGATTGCGCCATTCACTTATTCATTCCTCATCGCATTTCATTTTTCAAGTCGAAACGTCATCCGCCACAATTCAATCCCTATCCATAATGATCTGATCATTAATCAACCAACCAACGTAATAAACTATAGCATTATTACACATTTTATAACAAAAGCACCAGAAAGGGTCGTTTAAACTCTTAGGGGTTATTACAAAAGCATAGTGAGTTGTCGTCTTTGTTGCATTCATTTTGTACAAAATTGGAGTATCAAATCGTTTTGGGAAACACGAGATAATTCAGTGGAATGCCTGCTTTGTTTGTCTTCTTGGGGGTATTTGGATTGATACAGAATTTTTGTTCCTAATGGACTCGCTTAAGTACTGAGGACTATACAACTCTACACTACCAAACATGGCTTAATTAATTCCTTAGCTGATAGACGTAGTAGTGGACACCAGAGCTGTTGTTGTGGAATGTTGAGGATGAGTTCGTCTTCTTAGATGAGAAATGGTAAGAAGATAACATAGAACACTAGAAAGAATTGAAAGCGCTAAAAGTTGATGATCTAAGATTCGACTAGCAGAGCCTGTGGCTGACATTGGTGCAGTCCTTTCGCCTGAAATCAAATTAAGGCAAGAATCAAGTACATGTTTTTACTAACTCAAAGCTCAAAGTGGTTGTTCTTTTTTTTGTGAAAATGCTTTTAAAAATTTGATTACCGTTGGCTAAGACGTGAACCCGAACAGCTGCAACGTCTGCGTTCGATGGGCTGTGAAAAGTTAAGGAATAAGAAAGTGTAATTTTTCGGTTCCGACGGTTGCCATGCCAAAAGGCCAGGCAAAAAAAAAGTTTTAAAACACACGCGTGGGTTAGATACTTACCTACACGAATATTTACCGGAATCGGAGACTCTAGCGTCTTGGATGAGGAGATAGGAGGTGGTCGTCTCACCCTTCTCCGTTATCACACTCACTCCGCCTCGCTCCGAATTGTAATTTATTACCTACGATTTTTTGGTCAAGGATATTTAGTTTCATTAGTCCATTGGGTTTTCACCCAACCATTTCAATGCACAATGAAATCTCCGATTTTTCTCACTTAGATAACCTAAACCAACGGGTCCAGTTTAGTCTCACCTCGACTACTGCCCTCCTTCCTTTTTGCCTACCCACGCAAGAATACTGGGAGATTGGTTCTGAAACTAAACTACATGCTCTTAGGTGTGAATTTCTGCAAAAGTGCCGACTTTTCTAATGACTCATTTCATTTAAGAAATCCTGCACTTGGGAAATTGGGCAAAAGAATCCTAAGTGAAACCCCTTGACTGTCGTCGACACTTGTTCCTTCCTTCGGAGCTGGTTAAGCTCCAATTTATTAGGAAGGAGACCAACTTGTTAATTCAATTAATCTGCCACCTTCTCCTCCTCCTCCTCCTCCTCGGAAAATTTTCACTAGGTAGCAAAATGTTGTTACAAGGAAGTAATAATACTCATCATATAATATCTCCCCCAGCTTTGAAGTTCGAATGGGTCTTCGGGGTCCTTGTTTAAGTTTAATATTCAAATTACAAAGGAGGATATTATTGTCACTCAGGGTCTATGTGGTACGTTGGGGACACACTACAACACACTTCTCTGCTAAATTATTATGACCCTCTCGTGTTGTATCTATGTATGTTGCGTAATTAAATCTCATCTCCGCAGTTTTCAGCTAGATACTAACTAATAACTACGACACAATGTCTACCCCTGCCATCATTTCATTTCATCGTGCAAAGAGAGAATGGTTGGATGGAATGAGAGAAAGTTGTAGACTAAAACTCACCTCCTCATAATGATACCAGAAAATGTACGAGGGTGGTTCTGGACTGTACTTTATGATGCAGGTCAAATTAATCATGGAACCTGAAATATTTCCAAATCCAAAAGAGCGTTCATCGTTAGTTATTATTAGACTGTTAATTATCATCATCATCATCTTCATCCCTATGGCTTCCCTCTCTGTTCTCTCCTCCACTCCACCATGATTAAATCTAAATAATATCTACGATCTTTACCTTTGTCCACGTGGAGGTCGGGTCCACCCAAAATGGAAGCTGTAGGCACTGCAATGAAACAAACAAGGCCCATTATGACTTGACTCTTTAAATAAATTGGACTAGGATTTGGATTTAGTCGAACAATGTGCTGCTCTACCCTTCTGTTCTTTGCCTTTTCATTCAATACCTATTTTCATATCCGCCCTGAAGCATTCACACCAACCAAACCAACGCAACGTTTTGCAAAAGGGAGAGGAAGGAAGAGGATGCAAACTTAATCGCGGAATGTCCGATTCAATGTTCGCGATAGGGGAACGACCAACAACAATAATTCCATGGGGAAAGTTGCTAAAAACATTTCCAGCCATCATAGCTTCGATCTTGTAAACTAAAGTATGCTTTTGGAGTAAACCCATGTGACTTGGGCTTACCGCCGCTTGGCGTTGTTATTATTACTCTTGGCATGGAACTGGACAAGTGGGGAGAGTTACACTGCATTAGATAAGGACAAAAGGAAAAGTTACTCTCCATGCCAGGCTGTGGATGAGTGTATGTACGAATGTACGTGTGTGTGTGTAGGATAATAATACGCAGTTAACCGCAAATCAGTGGGGTGGAAGTACAAAATGAAAATCGTTCCAATCGAAAGAAGCAAAGGAGGAAAAGGCTAACTGGGTCAAATTAGATCCCCTGTTCTATGATCCTTGAATAATACGCTGGATGGAGTGTTGGGAGTATAAGTAAAGTAAAAGCATGAGTCCTGGGAGTTTGGAGAAAGTGGAGAACTTGGATGAGCTTTATCTTGATGCCTTTGCCTTTCTCTTTCGGGAACTAAGAGCATGAATACTTGAGTTAACCCAACCACTAACTCTTTGAGGTTATAATATCTAAATGGTCATTTCATTAGTTAAGTTTGGTGTTGGGTATCATATCCTAAGTATCATCGTGACATAGACATCGATGGCCCAAAGCAAGGAGCTTAAGTTTGAAAGGGAGTCACCTCTGACTTTTACTTTCTCCAGCCAAACTAAAACAACACTTTCACCATCAACCAACAAACTAGCCTGTATGCATATGCATACATATTAAAGGGACCTATTTTTATCCCACACACCAAAGTTGATGGTGACGCCATTGTTCATGTATGAAAGTATGAATAGTGTATTAGTTTGGTATTCTACGACGACGACTCTTGCTATGTCACCATGTCTTTGTCAGAGATTAGGATTAGTAGGTGCAGCTCGTATGCCGTCCATGCCACCCCATGCCACTCACTCTCATCGCGTAAAATGAATGCAAATTAGGACACGGCTTTATTAATGCAAATACTTACTATTTCCCCAAATTTTATTACCGTCTTCCTCCTCTTTCTACAGCAAGCACGTTCTCCTCCACATTTCTCTATATTTAAGCCTTTCTGCATGCTACTTTTGTAGGACAAAAAGGAAGGGCACATCTTCACTTCTTCAAGTGTTACTCTTTCCCAGAGTACTTTGGTTGTGTTCTATTCTTTCTCCCTCGTAATCAAAAGCTAGAAAATAAATGCAGATCTCTGGGTATCATAGTCAACTTACACGCGAATGAATGAACAAGTCTTTGTCCACCTTTCTCCACAAGGGGACAAAATGAAGGAGATTAAAGGAAAAGAGAGACGCTCATCATCTCAGAAAATGGGCGACTATTGGGCCATTTATAGACAGTGGTGAAAGTTTCATCCCGTTTTAAATATTACAAGACTATTGTAGCATGTTTCTTTCGTTTCCTGCTCTCACTCGTCACACAATACTCCAAACTTTCTCCACGTGTGTTTGTAGGGACTCTTCGACTTTCTCTTTTTTCTTTTATTCCTCTTTTGTTGTAAAGGAAGAGGCATGAATGGATGCAAGAAGACTGACTGTTCAGGCAGTCACAATAAAAGAACAACAGCTAATGGACCCTGTGAAAAAGAAGCCATATAGCTTCCCTTCCTTCCCTTTGTCCTCTTCTGCTTTGGGTGGTGGTGGTGGCGGAAGGAAGAAGTAGGGAGCTATGGGAGCATGGAAAGCAATTCATGGGGATCATTTCATCGCTTGTACTTTACTTTGTACTTTCTCCATTTTATCCTACTTTGCAATCATGAGACACATGCAGTATGTAATGGTAGAAGTACTCCACTGCTAATAATTGTGCTCTCTCACTTCACTGCTTTTACACTTTGCTTTCTTGTGTGTGTGTGTAGAGTAGAAGGCAATAAGGGGAGATTGGTTGAGTTACTTTATCCTCTCCACTTTACTTTACTTTCTCCTCTCTCTCCAAGACCTCTTCGCTTGCTTGCTTGTAGATTTTACAAATGCAAATTGGACGAGACATAGTCTCAGTTGCACTTAAATTAGCACATTTTGTCCCAGATTTCCTCAACTTGATTAAATCCAGTCCTCTGCTCTCTCCTAAGCACATGTCATGCCGTGCTCTGTAGGAAAATCTCAGCTTTCCGAGTACCCATTTGTACTTGTACAATGAGTGTTGCTGCCTACATTTGCTCCGTTTTGTTCACTTTTGTTGTTTTCTATTATTGTTACGGTTTCGTGCTCAGCAGTGCTTGGAATGGAATTGAATTGCAGATGTTGATCGTGAACTGAGATAAATTATTAAATTGATAAATAAAGCAGAGCAGGAGCAAAGCAGCAGGCCTTGATTTTTCACTTCGGATAATTTTGTATACTTTCTCCTAGTACACAAAAGTCCTGAGTGAGTAGTTTTACTTTTTTCACGACTTTTCTTGTCCTTCGTTTTTACAATGTCGTCACTTAAGAAAAGTGCGAAAATAGGTAAGCTACAGAGGCTTTACTACAAACATAATCATATTCTAAATTCTACGGTCGTGCCCTTCACAACTTTTTTGGGAGGGGGATTAAGATTCCATTGACGTAGTAACGATGGGACACGAACTATTATTACTCCTCCATTTACTTGCCCTTAATAAAACTTTGAGTATTCAAATTCAAAATATGCACTTTGATTTTGGTGGTTGTAAATAAATGTCCTGACTTGGCTTTTGCAACCCACGTACTTGGAAAGCCATCATCCGCCCTTCCCTGCCCTCCAAAAAGCAATATCTTTGTCATACTTTACACTGCTCTCCTTTAATGTTTAAGGAATCAGTAAAGTTAAATAAAACCTTGAGCTGACTGACGCCGACTGACTGAAGTGGAAATGGAGTGGAGAAGTTGACTTTCTCCCCTACATCTTTCTGTCTATTTTGCAAGTGCCTATACATTTGTACGTACTGCAAAAGAGGAATATTGGAGTGGCAGAAGATATATGACAGTCAGTTGGAGAAAGCGTGAGAGAGTGAAGAGAAAGGAGAAGACCTGAGGATCTAATATTACACCAAGAAAGACTTATTTTATGTTTAGCCAAACCTTCAAAAGTAAAGTAAGCAAATTCCAAGGCAGAGAGAAAGTGAGAGACTGAGAAAGTTTTCCCTCCCCCATCATCCGGCCTTCCTTTGCCTTCTCTAACTAACTACGCGCTAACACCACCACGTCTTTCTGGGCCTGGTCTATCCATTCGTCTATATCCTTTGACTAACTAAATCCTTGGGAGACGAAGAAAGGATGAGGATAGAAGAGGAAGTGTTATAATGTATAACAGAAGAAGAAGACGAGTCTACCTACTTTCTCCCTTTCTTGTCTGATTTCATTACCTTTTCAGTATTCATTGTTGTGTGTCTTCAGAACAAGGATTTAGGAAGTTGGATAAGCCCTCGTTGCTCGTTTACTATATTACATTCCCATCTTTTTTACTGTGTTCTCTTCCCTTACTCTCCTAACGAAGTGCTAAACTTAAATCCTATGCCCTTTCACCACCACCACTCACGTTGCCTTACTTCTACTTTCCCTTTTCCATCTTTCTTTATAGTATGATTTACAAAAAATGACTAAGATCCCCTGTCTAACAAGTGCCTCTGTCCACGAGATGGATGGATGAAGATTGGTGGGTTATACAATTTCGACTTAATATAAAAAATATGTATATTGATATGAGCTACAGAAAAGGAGGACGTAGAAGAATTATATTTATTTAAGCTAGATGGGCCTTCTTTTACTACGTGGTGAAAGTAGGAGTGTCAAACTGTTAAGACAAGAGCCAAGAAAGATAAGGTTTTATCAGTCCAGTATCTTCAGTGTCAAGTCGAGTCAGAGTTTTATCTAGTTTACGGTCGACTCCAGTGCCAAGACGAACTCTTTGATGAGCACATCTTTCTTATACATTCGCATTCTGGTAGATGAGGAGAGGAAGGTAAATATAAGTTTGAATGATGGGAACTACGTACATAGAAACTGGGTAAACTCGCTACTTTCAGTCACTGCCATCTCCATCCACCTTAATTAATGGTTGACGTAGATGTGTGGGGAAAGCTACTTTCCCTCTTTCCCATCCACCTTGGGTAAGTAATGCCAACCTAATCAAAAAGTTAAGCTTCAAACTTGCGATGGGGCCTTCTATTGCGGTGAGCACAGTGCTATTGGAGACGTATAGGGTCACTGAGTCTCCTGTAGTTTCCTCCTAACTTTAATTACACGATCCTTCTTTGATGTTTGGCTGCGTTTGAAGGGGATGTGATGATGAGAGAAAGACGCTAAGGTATATGCACACATTTCCCTTGACCACATTCGTCATCAAGTCTGTGGTTTGCTGTGTGTCGTGTGTGACTCTGACATTCCCCAGAAAAGCAGTAAACTTAACTTTCCAAAGAAGGAGGAATGGCCACATTACTTCACAGACTTGCGAAAGTGTGCTTGAATGCATCATATCATGGCCGTATAACGAATCCAACTCAACTCGTTAAAACATGCGAGAGAGAAAGGAGAGACAGGAATCCATTTTCACTTAAATTGGAAGACAGAATTGCATGAAAATGCTAAAATCTTTGAAGAAACGACCACGTTTAAAAGTTTTACAGCCTCGTAAAGCTCCCTGCTTATTGATGAAGGATGAACAGGAAGGAGAGGAAGATGCCTTGTCTTGGTGTCTGTCATTTCATTTCACCAACCACCAAGACAAGGCGAAGAAGAATAGAGGAAATAATGCTCTCTCCTTTTGTTTTGTCCTGTTGCATTGTTCTCTCTCGACTACTTGTCATTTTGTCATTGTGCTCAAGAAAATGGATATTGTCCTCTTTTATGTTTTATTCTCACAAAGGCACTATGCGCAGCAACGTATTTATTACCCTGTACTATGCAAAGATGAAGGTAGCAAGCAGTGGGACTTCCTGAAATTAATTATCCTTGTCCCAGCACAACTGAACATAACATACCGGTCGGCCATAATAATAAAGGCGTTGTAAGTATTTATATGACTTACCAACAACATTGAGATTGACGTAAAAGCTGCGATGTGGTTGCGTTGAGATCTGAAAGGAAACATATTGGTTTAACAAAAAGTTTGTTTATAAAATGAAGGGTGTTGACTTTGTTCTCTCTCTTTCTCTCTGACTGACACCTTTCACCTTTCTAAACAGGTTAGTCACCTTGCGTAGGCGAATATCAAAGGAACTTCACTTTACGGGTTTTCATGAAATGAGATGTCAGAAGAGAATGAGAGAGGAGGAAGTCAGATAAAAAATCTCACCTGGCATTCGTAGATGCCAGCATCCCTGCAAATGAAAGGAAACGAGTCCATCAGTATTAATACATTTCGAGAAGATGCAAAAAGAGAAAGTAGAATGCAACCTCGGCTAGAGAAAGTCTTACCTTTGCTGAGTGTATTTTATTTGAAGTGTCCATTCATCCGTAGCTCTGGAAACAAGTCAAAAAGCAATTATGTACAGATTTTTAGAATCAATGAGAAAAATATGCTTTTACCTTTGATGGATGGCCTGGAACCTCTGATCACTAGTGTAGGTATAGGTCGCTACTGTAAGGATGTGAATGTCTCTATGCCTCACCCAGGATACCTGCAACGAAACAAAAAAGAAAGGAAGGGTTAATAACGGAATGTAATTCCTTTTTTACACTCCATCACACAGAGTTGAATCTACTGCATCAAATTGACTTTTTGTTTCCGTTCGGATTGAATTAAATAAAGCTGTCATCTTTCCTTCTCTTTCCACGTGGAGAAAGCTCAATGAACCTCTGACTATAGTTAGTTACATAACGAAGAAATCCAATTACTTTGTACTGTCGCAGTCGAAAAAAAGTATTATTATTAGCTGTGACCGACAGCTCAAATGAATACACTTATAATTCTGACTATCTTCATTTTAAAAACGTGGACGTGATCATCGGACAACTTTTAATTTTGTAATATTCATCCCTCCCTCCAGCACGTGGCGGACTGGGAAGAAGAGATTCATTCACATTTACATTTCTTTCTCCGTCAACTCCAGCTTTTTTTGCAGATTCCGTGGGCATGATAAATCTTCCAAAGAAAAAATTTGAAGGTTGTAGAGTACGGAGGAAATTAAATTTTGTCACGTTCTTTGCAATGTACTTGGCCTGTCTTTTCCCTCTTTCATAAATTTTCAACACGGCCGACGAAGGCATTCTCTCGTACATCAAGGAAATATGCTTTGGCATTCTTAGACCTAATAACCGAATCTGCCAATGCAGAATCCAGTACAGTAGTATCCTCCTACATTTTTTAACCACCATTAATTTTTCATACAAAAATTATGGGGGATAATTTTTGATGTGTTAAGAACATTTTTTTGACCATGCTTTTTCCACTTAATAGAATAACTAACAGGCAGTTCGTTGTATCCACTGAGTCAGTCATAACTTTCTCTCTCCGGCTACATTGTGGAAGGACGATAGGAAGGAAGGCGAAAAGGAGTTTGATGTGCCTGTATAGATTTTAATCTCCATTATTTACGCCCCAATAAACATAGTTTTCTCAGAAACACTGTTCCACAAATAACAAAGGAGAAAGGAAGAAAAGTCAAAATGAAAACACCACAAGCAAAAGCCTTGGTTTATTTCCGCTGTCTTCCTTTCTGAAGTGGTTGTTCATGATCATGATCAAATAAAATGGAGTGTGCTCTCCTCGCCTCGTCCTAACTCACCCGCCTTTGGGCCCCATGGTAAATTGAATATTAGCTCCGGAGAAAGAAAGAAAGGGCCCAAGTTCTAAAATCTCGCTGGTTTTATTTGCGTGAGTGAGTGAATGAAAGAGAGTTGGAGAAAGCATAATAATAATAATATTTCTAGAGTAAAATCTTACTACTATTCCGAAGAAGGAAGTAAAGTTTTATCTGAATCTGAACTCTGTTACTATTCCATTTTAGATACGTAATCTCAAACACTAAAACTTTCATTCATTAATCTGGACAGCTTCCACTTTACTTTACTTTGTGTAGGGATGAAAAGGATTGCGTCATAATGTACACGAGTTTAATCTGAAGAGATTAAATTAGACAGCCAAGTGTAAGCATTATTGGGAGTAAATGAAGTGAACTGAAATAGAACTTCCTACACTCGTACTATGGCAGCCCTATCGCATCAAAACGATTGCATTAAATCCTTCATTTTCTCTGAATAAAGGAATGTGTTATTGTATTAATTCAAGCGATTCAGGCCAGACCGTTGTTTCCTCCAGGGTGGTTGTTATGTAAGGGTTGGACTTATGGATACGTCCTTAACATTTTTAAGCAAACTTTTAGGAATATTATTAGATTGAAAAGATATGGAGAATGGAGTGAAGTATCGAATTTATGTATGTATCAAGATGAAAATGGGCAGAGTTGGCGAGTATGTAATAGAATAGGCATTTTGTGCTTTCCTTTCAATTCAAAAGATGGGAGAAAATGGGATTATAATTCATTTTAGAGCAACATCAAACAGTCATATCCACCCTTTATCCTTTCAATCCTCGATGCCTGCATGACTGATCCAGGATAACGTTGGTGTGTAATCAGCACTAGAAAATCAATTGAAGCTCAATTGAGTGAAAGAAATTTCTTGAATGCATATTAATGTCAAATAAACCATGGAATAAATCCCATCTCTTCTCTGCCTTCATTTTATCCACTTTCCTACTTTTCTCCCTCCGACCCACTTTTTTTCTCTTTTTTTTATTCACTTTTCCACGAAGTATGCATCCTTTTTCCTGCATAATAAGGCTTCTCCTATGATAAGATACGACCCATAAGAGAGATGCTATTGTATAATGCATTGACTGACATTTAACTTGCGTAATGTGACATAGTATTCTACTCCTCCCCTGCATTTACTTTACTTCTTGTTATGGAAGGGACATTTAAATTAGCTCTGGAGACCTCTTAAGTGCATTACTTAACTGGCTCATAAATCTATTTGCAAAACGACAGATCTTTTTAGCAGAAATTGAGCGTCCTTCTCTCTAATGGCAATTCATTTATTATCTAATGTACTGCAGAAAAGAATCAGTCGTCGATATGTGAACAGACAACGAATATTGTATAACTTAGGTACTGCTGAATGTGAAAAAAATGAACAATAGTGAATCGCAGTTGTAAGCAATGACACGGCCAGAGTTCTTTTGTTGAGCATTCACTTCATTGACAGGTCCGATAGATGAGACGAGTGAGATTAGTTTCATTTCAGAGTGACATTAAAAACTATAATAGAATATTACTATGTTGCAAAGGAATTATAATCTCTGACTCCTCTTGCGAGGCCACCGTTCTTTTGTTTTACGCCATACACATGCCCTTACTTTGAATATTGATTTGCAAGCATTCGTTTACAGTCTTTTAGACTCATGCATATGCATGCCAGAGGCAATGGCATTGATGGCCACCGTAGCAATTACTATTAGGGCCTATAATTAATCCTATAGTGTCACTGCGTTGACAAACACAGCACCTTTTCGTTCTCATACAGCCTTAACATTGGGGCGAGGTGAGATTGATTGGTTTTGTTTAGTGGGTTTCAATAATTTCAATGAAACATAAAAACAAATCGTCGAGGTTTCATAACCGATGCTACAAAATGACCTTTGGCTTTTGAGCCCATACAATTTACATGCACAACTCAAAGTAAGAAGGCGTTGGCGATACTTTGTTTGATATGATTTAATTGAGCTTTAAATACATTTATCCTTTATGTCAAGTCCAGAGACGAAAATTAAACACGGTCTTTGAAGTTCTCACTCATAACTTTGATCTAGGACTTAAGATGTTATCATCATCATCATCACATCACCTTAACAACGTCGCCAATCAATCCATCATCAATAACTTTGAACAGAAGCATGTTTCTGTTTATGTTCACTATTTACTCAAGGATAATAAGATTTGCCATGTTTGGCACCCTCAAATGGAAATTTCTCAAAGGTAAGAGAGCCCCTGCGGTCAAACCCAGTGTCAATGTTTTACATCAAAATTTAACCTCCTCCCTTCTCCTTGTGTCAATATTTGACTTTGCTGGAATATGCCATAGGTCGAGTCCAAACTGCGTAAATAACTCTTGTGCAAATTCGAGCCATAGCCACGGGGACACCAGTACCCAGCGTCTAATTTCAGGTGTGTTGGTCTATCATGTCATCCGGATTGACATAACTATGGCTATGAAATGAGAGGTGTGTGATTGAAATCTAGAGTTCGGCCGGCATTCAATTCCGACGAGTTTGCAATGTTTTTGTGTTAAGATCTAAATTACATAATTTAAATGCAAGATCAGTTGCATTCATCTTGTAGCAGGAATGACTTATTGACTTGATTTGATGACCACTCACTCCATCACTCAATCATTCGCGTGATTAAATGGAGTTGACCTTTCCCTTCCCATCTTAAGTTGTACCTACCTTTTTAAAAAAGAAACGAGACAGAGTCATTTAGTTAATGTGTCTTTTTCTTTTGATCCAAGCTGAGTCTCAGCGATTAAAAGTGAAGGGATTATTTGACTACTCGCAAAACCACCGACTGCTTAATCTTATGTCTAAAGTACCTACAATCTACTTTACAATTGATACGGAAGGGTCCTTCCCGTGCCAAATTCAGTGCTTGGCTTCAATAATGCAGTAATTTGACAATGTTAATTTGACTCTTGGAAGTCACAGGGGGCAATAATGCTTGGCCATAGATTATTGTTATTATTATGTATACTCCACCCTGCAATAAAAATATTTTAATATCAGGATCTGGTGACTTCTCTCCTCACCCTATATAAATGGAAGTTTGGAGGCACTTTAGTTCAGAGAATCAAACTTATTTGTTCATTGCTATTGTCAAGTGCCACCTCAACACAAACGTACAAGATGTTCGCTCAAGTAAGATTTCGGATTATTATCCCAAAGTCTACGGTCCGTGACTTAAATTCATAACTTTTAACAGGCTGTCATCGTCTGCTCCGTGATTGCTGCCGCTGCAGCCATTACTCCAGGATACCTTGATGGAGCTTTGGCCCTTGGAGCTCAGTCTGAGCATACCGTGAGGGGATTCGCCGGTCTCAGTTCCGTTTCCAAACAATCAAAGGTATCAATCTATTTGAGGATGATCATGGGGCTAACTAAGAATCTAAATGCAATATTAGGCCGTGGACTCTCCCTACTCCTCCGTGAGGAAGACTGATGTCAGGGTGACCAACGACTATGCCACCCCAGTCTTGGCCCACCATGGATACGCCGCTGCCCCAGCCATTGCCCACGGATATGCTGCCCCAGCTTACTCCCATGGCTATGCCGCCCCAGCCTACGCTCATCATGGATACGCCGCCCCAGCCTATGCCCATGGGTATGCTGCTCCAGCCATTGCTCACGGATATGCTGCTCCAGCCTACACCCACGGCTATGCTGCCGCTCACCCCGTTGCCCACCCTGTGGCACACCCAGCCCACCAAGTGGCCTATGCCGCCCCAGCCCTTCATCACCACGCTAAGGCCGTCGTCCCTGCCGGACTTGGAGTTGCATACTCCGCCGTCGCCCCCGGAGTTGCCACCCATACCTTCCACGGTTTCGGAGTCCACTACGGATACTAAAAGAACCGAGGCTATGTGAACACCAGTATTACCAGTGTTAGGTATTTATGGTAATTTATTTTTCTATTTTTAAAATGACAGCAAATCAGACATTACAATAAATCTGCATGAAAGCGACGTTAGCAGAGAAAGCTTGCTTCTTCCACCACCAAATGAATTAGACCCAGCGTCGTCATCAGCATTGCATAATAAAATTGAACAATGATGAGAAGAAGGAGTTGTGTAAGATGAAAAATTACTTGTCTGTCACAACTTGAGGATGAAAGCCAACTCATTTAAAGCCCCAATAGGCTGTCTTGTCTGTCTCCCCAATTCTCCAGCCCTGACCTTGGTGGGGAAGATATTGCAAATTGGAACTGTAGTGATTTTTGAGGAAAGGGGAAAGTCTAATGCCCGTTGTGAATGGGGTTGCAAAAAAGTGGGTTTTCTTAAAATGGCTACACCTTATGTAGTGCCATTGTACCTGAAGGGTCTTGGTGGCATTAATCTTAGTCTTGTTCTGTTATTGGATTTAGGTCGACCCCGTATATCCAAAGCACCTTCCACCTACCTTCCTATATGTATCTCATCATTTCAAACCCACCCACTGTTTCATAAGCTACTCCTCTCCTCCTTTACCACAAACTAAGTTGTAAGTGGGAACCTTCCTCGTCCCAGTCCTAACGTACTGACATAACATTTCGTGGAAGATAAGCCCCATCATTACTCTCAAAAGGAACAAAATAAACGCCAACATAGCATGCTAGCACAATGAACAAGGGAGTGCAGTAGGATGAAATCAAAGTCCCACTTTCTCTTTTCCTTTCTCTTTCTAACAAAATGTGTCCTCCTCCTCAACCTTTGAGCCTTATGACCCGACTCCATTCTCAGCCTTCAACTTCGCATAACGCCAAATCATTATTGCATTATTGTACGACTGTGATTGTAGTAGAAGAGCTATATGAAACTATCTAGTGAACCTCAAACCACATCAATCTCTGAACGCACACGTCACACCACATCACTTCTCCATTTAGTGTTGAGGAGGAATAGGATGGATAGTAGAGCCATCCATAAATTTCTGTCAAGTTCACCTCAAGGAAGGAAGGAACCACGGCGCTTGGCTCGTCTTCTCTCCACTACTAATTCTGTAATGATGTTCTGTCGCACGAAAGTAAATGGATCCTTGTCTTAATCCTCCTTCCCCCGTCTGATTAAGCCAAAAGGCTTTGACGTGAGGATACCATCAAATTACACTAAACTAAATCCCAGTCCACCTAACCCACCCTTGAACACGTCGTTGCATTATGTTCTGAAGGTCAATCTGTAGACAGACAGATAAATGTGCGTGCAACCAGGAAATGACTTGGAAATTTGCTTTGGCCCTCCTAAACCCCCAGACGCATACAACCGACATGACTAACAATAGAGTCTGTGTTGGAATTACGAGTGCATAAAAATGTTTGAGGAAAAGGAAGTGTGAGGCAGATGCACCCTGTGTGAATGACGAGACAACTTCAATCCTGCAAAGATGAAGATGGATCCGGACAAATGTAAACTTGGATGGGCTTGGAAGTGGGAGGTATGGTGAAAGTGAAAGCTTCTCTC
The DNA here is from genome assembly GCA_034696445.1 of Isotomiella minor. Lineage (NCBI taxonomy): Eukaryota > Metazoa > Arthropoda > Collembola > Entomobryomorpha > Isotomidae > Isotomiella > Isotomiella minor. The sequence goes on from JAQIWU010000538.1 coordinate 17,041, forward strand.
AATACAATGAAGTGACAACTTTAAATCAGACGTGACGACCAAAGGAAAAAATGGGATTTTCTTCTTTTCTACCCCTGTTGTTGCTGTCACATCAATATCAACATCACCAACAGACGTAGAAAATGGAAACTTGACTCCCTTTTAGAAGAAGCACTCCCCCCTCTCCCTAATTGAGTTGTCGGTGGTGGTGTTAAATTGTGTTATTTCGTAACCTTTTAATCTCCCTTCTTATCTTGTGGCCACCGCATCGTCGTCATGCCATGTCATCAATGGACCTAAGACAGCATTAGCAATCTCATCCCCTCCTTTTTTCTGTCATTTGATCTCAGCTTACCCTTTCTCTTGTCTGACGCAAGGACAATGGCATAATCACTTTCACTCGTCTGGTCAATATGCCTCAAAAAAGTAGAAATGTCTCTTTTCTATTCCAAACTTTGTGTCACAGATCCTCCTATATATCTTTTTCAATTTGCACTGTGAATATAATCTGATATACCAAAGCCCGTCAGGACGTGCACGCAACCTTTTCTTAACATTACCAAGAGTGTGACCATTTCTCTTCTTTTTTACGCATACAAATGTCTCAATTACTTACTTTCTTAGGACACGCTGGACTATATGTGGTTACGATGGATGAATGTGAAGCTACTCGTGTGGTGTGTGGAGAAAGTAAGAAGTGATCGTGGAGAAAGTTGTTACCCACGACCATTCGTCCTAACCACGGGGACAGGTCCCCTTTACGTATGTGTGTGTGAATTGTATGTGAATGTGTGTGATTTTGCTCTATAGATTTTTGAAACGGCATGATATCGCAATTCTACTGAAAGTTGTCGCCCACCCGCTGAAATGAAAACCGTTCACTCCCTCCCTTTCTCTGCGGTCGTGTGTGATTGCGAGACTGAAAAGCGAAAACTTTTTTTCTTTTTCTTTTTAGCAAGGAGCGGAGACTCATTTTTCTTTTTCTTAGACGAAACCGTGTATAATATAAACTGTGTGTTCTGTGCAAGACGTTTCCTAAGATATACACTTTGATGTCAGCGGTGGTTTCTTCATTGTTTGTTCTCTGCTTTTCTTCCTTCCTCCTCTTCCTTTCTTTTTCTCCTTTTCCATTAGATGTATCAAATTACTTTCCACAACTTACATCAAGTCCCTCCTTTCCTTCCAATGTGATGCAATGTAAAAGTAAAGAAAATGCAATCCATTTCCTCTCTGATTCTAATCTCAATTAGAACCAACCAACAAAACCAGTCGCCAACCCATAAGGGCTTTATTTACTTGTGGTTCCTTGCTCCTTGGTTTTTGCAAACTGTTTTGTCACGTTCAAAAGCCAACTCATTAGCGAATTACTCGTTTCATCTAGCTAATGTGGGATGGAAGAATAAATGAAGATGTGATTTTGATGGATCTTGTCATCGTCACACTTTTTCATTTCATCGATTGTTTGGCATTCACTGCAGTGTGTTAAAACTATGTTTGCTATCTTGTTGAACAAGTACAAAATCAGTTAAGGGAGTATAGACTATCAACCTGGATGAATGGAAACGGATGTGGAAGACGGATGCAACAGCAACAAATCCAAGCTGGCAAAGGTATTCATCGTTAATTAACCCAAATAGAAATGCATAATTTAACAAGATTTCCTTCCATTTTCTTTCTTCTTCTCCTCTTCCAATCTCATGACATCCAGCCTGAGCTGACGTTGTGATACAATTTGTGAGTGAAAGTTGAAGATTCATTTATTTGACTGCGGCATAGGGCAACAGCCGTAGCAATATATCTAGCAATGGGCTGCTGCTGCTTACTTAGTGAGAGGCAATCGCACATACAGTCACGGCTGTCGACCGAAATGATGATGGAAATGGCTGGCTGGAAGCCAAAGAAAGAAGAAGACGTGGTAAAAGTAAAAGTAAAAGCCAACTGTCTGACTTTCTCTCTTGAAGGAAGGGAGGCTAGGAGCTGCAATGTGGTGGTGGTAGTATTTTATTAGGCTTTGTATTCTTTCACCTCATAACCCACCATTTTCTTCCTCCCATAGTTGTCCTATCGCTGTCGTCGTTCCTTCGTCCCATGTGAAGGATTCCAACTTCTTCTTCTTCTTCTTCTTGGCTGCTTGGCATTAGCTTTCTCCCCTTTTGTCATTTGGCATTCTCCAAACTGAATGACCCAGAAGACAAAAGCCGAATTTCCTCTATCTACATTTTTGCAACCTCTTTTTCTTTGATGATGAGAGAAGATCTAACCTCTGGTTCACTCCTCTATCTTCCCATCTTATCATAGCCACCCAGCCGAGGAGGGCTGGGAAGAAGAGAAGACTATCCACTTTGTCATCATCAACGTCTCAATGAACCGCTGATTAAACAATACTCTTCTTCCACAAGCTACCTTTCCTCACTCGACGCCTGAGAGAAGAAAAAGAAAAAAGAAAGCAGTTTGTATGAACAGATTGGCGTGGTGAAAGCAGGGCATGCTTTGATAAGATGAATGAAAGGTTGAGACAATACAGGAAGAAAGGGTGATGTTGTGTGAAAATAGAGAAATGGCGACTGCAATCTCATCTTGCCCCGAAAGGGGTACTGGGTTAACAAAATAAAACTAAATTGCGATTTTACTATTTCTTTTCTAGAGAGCCATAGTCGTTTGTAGTGCAGGTCTGAGGTTGCATCATTACTTCAGCCAGGCAGATCTCATATACCTGTCAAAGCCGCATGTGATCAGCACTGCAAAGAATAAAATTGTGCACACTTTCTCCTTTTCTTTGAGTTTGACTTTCTTTCTCCAAAGTCTTCATAAATTCTGCTTTGTTGACCTCTATTGCTTCCTTCGATGTGCCCTGTGTGCACTCTCTGCTGCGTCCTATGGAAATCTCTAATAACTTCTAACCTCGATACTGCCCTTTGCGACTTGGTTTCTTTCTTTGCAAAGGGTTCTCCTTTGACGACAGAAAGCAATAAGTAAAGCCAGCTGTATTTGCTTCGTTGATTCTGAATAATGATGTTGACAATTTGGTTCTAATAAGCAGGGAACAAACAAATCGACCAAAGAAATTGACCCTTATATATTTCTCTGCCCCTCTTTCATCTCAATAAGACTACACCAAATGCAAAATGGGAAAGACAGATAAAGTCAAGATGCTGGAGTCTGAAAAAGCAACATTAATAAAGAAAACGACTATTTTCTTAATCGATTTGCTGCTGCTAGCGTGAATTTGCACAGAGTACATTGTAGGTAGCTACTTGAATCCATTGTTTACAATGAACCCATCATCTGAAAAGGGTTGGAACCATAACTTGAGTCATTTTTGAAATGTGCTACACATTATGCAACAGCTTCCTGTTGGTTCCATTAAAAAGAGAAGAAAAAAACATGTCTAGAGTAAAACGTAGGAGTATTTTAATTTCATGCCATTAAGACTCAATGAATGGACCCTGATTTTAATTTCCTTCACTTGATTCCACGCAAAAAGCCGCGAATAAAAGACTTTGGAGGTACAAAACGTATTAAATTTCTCGTAAATGATGCATAGCGATGGTCCCAAATTATGACATAAATGTAGAGAAAGAACGAAGGCATATTCAACTTCCGACGTGCTCATGGCCTGGTGAAAGTTACAATGGTAAATGTGAATGTGAAAATCCTTAAGAAAGAATGTCAGCAATGTCATGCTTCTCCCTCTCTCTCTCTCTCATTTTGGTGAATAATAAAAGAAAGGAACAATACTTGCTTAACAAAAGAGAGAAAGACTCAAGTTGGAAATTTACCACCCAGTGTACATGCCATAAAAGCCCAGACCCAGTTAATCTTGAGCATGACCTATTATTATATTATACATACGGGGCCCAATTAACTCACAATGGCAGGAAGGAGTAGTGAATGGCAAGGAACGCTACTGAGCAAAACGCACAACGGGACTGACGACGATGATGATGATGATGGTAGGAAAGAAATGTCATACTTACTTTCTCCATGCTAAAAGTTATTGGGAGCGAACTACTAACTCTACAGCCAGTGTCTCTCTTAAATCGCAGCAACGAGAGAGAGAGAGGGTAGTCGGAGAGTCATGAAACTTTTACTAACTTTGCATGCGTTAACCCTTTAATAAAAGCCAACTTTTGAAGCAAAATGTCGCGTAAACTAAACTGTGAAAGAAAGAACAATGGTCGTGCATGGAACTCTCACAGCCTCGAAGACATTTTGCAACAGCATCAAGTAATATCTAATAAAGACAAAGTTTGCTACGGTTATTCTCAAATCGTGTATGTATGCATGTATCGAGAAATCTTGTTAAGGAACATTATTACTTAAAGTGTATACGTATACGTCGTCGTTGGCAGGGACTTTACAACCACGGTAACCATCACATCACACACACAAGTTTTACTTTCTTCACTTTTATACTTTATGGCTGATTAGGTCATGTAACATCTTTAAATCCTCGTTCTCAACGATAAAATCCGCGCTCTTTTATTACGTGCCTTAATAAAAGTATGCGCAACAACTTCCATACTTCATTACTCATCTTCTTATTGTTTTATTTTAAATGCCTGTGTAGTAGAATGTCTTATATAAGATTCTGATTTGAATTGAAGGCATGGCATATGGGCCTTAAGCCTTTTCCTTCTGGGAGGACAAAAGTTAAGAAGATTAAAAAAAGCATAGCTGGCTAGATATAAAAAACCAATATCTTCTATTCTTCTCCTTCCAGTGCCATAATATTTAATACTTGGTAGTATTTTTGTGCTCTGCTGGCTGAATAAAATAAAGTTCTCCCATCTCAATCTCACACTGTGAATTTTATTACATAATTTCACTTAGTCAAAGTCCAAGTCATTTTCTTTTCTATTCCATTGTATTCTACTTATACTTGGCAAAATAAAATACAGTTGAGGAATGGTAACAACAGGAGCAATAACGTCAAAAGGAACAATAATAATTCCTCCCGAATCACTTTGGACGAAATGGACTTTTCTTGCATGCATTTGCCTCTCGTTTCCTATCCTCTATCTACATTTGAGTGAATATTCTCCGTCGGAGAAAATTCGCATTGCAAGAACACATATAACCCACGAAAACCAAACCAAACCAGCCACACTTGAGCCATTATTCTTCTTCTTCTTCCACTTCTTTCTTTTGGCTACAGAGGAAATAAATTATCTGCCCAGTTTCATCTATCTAACATCCAAAAACCAAACCAAACTATGTTGAATGCGAATGGTGGGTACGGAATAATTTCACTAACTTCACTACTTCTTCCTTACTTCCTCTTTCTGAGAACCATCTCTATGCAATTCATTAGACATTCCGCTTCGGTTCATTTCATACCAAAGTCGTAATAACGGCTATATAACCACACTTTGCACATCTATATCCTTCCCCCCGTTATTGCTAAAATTGTGTATTTGCAAACTCGGGAAGGCAGAGGAAGCAGAAGAAGAGCAATGGGTTTTCGGGTAACTTGACTTGTTCTCCTATGTGTGTAACTCGTGTCCAAGAAATGTTGTGTGACACAGATTTAGATTTAAGACTGTGCTTTCATCTCAAGACGGAAAAATAATGATTACTGCGTACAATCGCTATAATTCATCTAACCAACCTAAGGAAGCAAATGAAGAATCTGCGAGACTCCATACAAAGAAACAAAAAAAGAAAGAAGGGAGAAAGTTAAGTTAGAAATCACTTTTTGCGACTCGCCGTCTATTTCTCCTACTACTACCCCTGTAAGTAACGTACACATGATTAAATATAGATCTCCCCTCAGTGACCCATATACTATGCACACACACTACACTAATAGTATAGATGTTGTACAAGTGAAAGTACCAAAGTTTCATCTCATCCAACCTTGAGCCATCACAAATGTCTAACATAATGTAATGTGTTCCTTTTCAAGTCAAGGGAAAATTCAACATTTTCTGTAAGGAGAGAGGTCGAGGGAAAAAGCGTAATCTTATCTCCGAGGGAATAAAGTTGGGTCATCTCAGGGAGAAAGTTTGTTTGAGCTTAGATAAATGGGTGACCAAGAGTTCAGTGATATTTATCGACAATCTGATTTCTATTCACCTTTTTTTACTAATCCAGTCTTGAAAAAGAGGAAGACGGACCAGAAATAGTAAAAGTAAAAGCAAAAAGGGCAACTTCCTTCGCGAGGATGGACGGACGTAGCGTGACTGTTTCCATCCAAGTTCAAGAAACTTACAAAACTGATGAAAAAAGATTGGTCATTGCATGAGGAGAAAGTTAGTTAAATTCTGTATCAGATGATTCGTTTTCCTCTACTTTACTCTACGTGGCAGAGGAGCTAGCAGCAGTCAGCGTGAGTGACTGACAATATGGAACGTTACTGAGCTAAACTGGCTAAAATGGTTAGTTATGTTGTTATGTTGCAGAGAGGCTTTTCTTTGGCACAGATTTCTTTTTCTGCGAAAGTTTATCTGAGAGAGAAAGAGGGAATGAGAATTAAAGCTATCATCCTCCATCTCCAGCCAAGCCTTGCTTTGCTGTAGCTTCAGCCACACATACAATCAGGCTGGCCTTTCTCCGACATTTCTTGACTTGACTTAAGCCTATAACAATAAAAGGTGATTGGCTTATAAATCTGATGAACCTATTTTCTCAGAAAGTTTTAGTGCAATGGTAAACATTTCTTTGGGGTTTATCTTTAAAAAACCTTACCCGACCTAAACTCAAGCTGAAGGGACTAATCTCTTATAACCATTTAATGTAACATGACGGTATGGTTGCTACACCTCTAGTGTCTCTGCACACACACCAACACTCTTTTCATATCAAATAGCGCAGAGTTGTCTGAACCGACGCTAGTGAACACAGCTTAAAAATACAAACTGTAATTGTTCCAATAAAGAAAACTGATGACCTCAAGCAATTTCTGGAAGTATGGGAGAAAGTAAGTAGAATGTGTCACAAACCCATTCGTTTTACTATGCCAACACAATTTTACTTTCACTTCATCTAAGGAAATCTCACACTCACGCTCTTTCTCAGGTGGGCGAAAGTTGAATGAACAATGAAAAGCCCACCACATAGTGAAAGGTGGCTCTACTTTCTCTCCCACACATACACATAATATAATCTTCTGTAACGAGAACACTTTCTAAAATTGGAGGATTTCTGGAGGATCTAAGGGTCAGAGCGTCATCATCAACATCTACTACACTTCTACACACATGCCTTTCTTTCTTCCTACCCATCCCATCCCATTCTATCGTCATGTCATGTCGTAGCCATCAAATTGATCCAACTTCTCACACCTTCTCGTAAGTACAAATAGCTTTCCCCTCCTTGATTGAACGAACGTAACAAGGATTAATGGTTAATGCAAAACTGATGCGAGGAAAGGACGAAGACCATCGCATCGCATGGAGCCATTGCTTTTCACGATGAAGTTTATATAGATAAGTTTCAAGAGATTGTTGGATTAGTAAAGTTTGGATTTCGTTTCGTAACAAGAACAACAAAGTTTTTCCCGGTGGGTAGGTAGGTACCTTTAATACGCAGGTGTTGAAATAGAAAGTTAAGGACTTACCGTTCGATTTCCTAAAGTCCGTACTTTACAAGAGAGGAATGCAGTCTTGCCAACGAGAGCAGTCACATTTCTTGGGATTGTAGCGTCAAAGAAAGGTTCCCCTTGCGTCCCCGCGCTAAACGGACCGGATTGGAGGGAGGAGAAAATACTGTACACGGACTCGGGTGTTGACTCCACAACATCATTAACAGTTACAGAGCCTGTAAGGAAGAAAAAGAAAAGGCAATAGTAGAAAGGAAGCAATAAATATGGGTGACTTAATTTCCAGACGACATTAATTAACTGGCTTGCAGTAGTGGTATACATAGGCAAGGAGGCATTTCACTCTTCCGCCATCCCCTCCCCCTACCTA
>JAQIWU010000539.1:0-24914 GCA_034696445.1 Isotomiella minor
TGGGCATCTGTATGCATGCAAGCATGGATCATTATTATGCAATACGATGTGTGTCTCACCTTGCCTCCACTTCAATTATTCAAGGTCAAGAACGGGGATCCTAAAAGTCAAGTCCTCCTTCCTGTGCCGGTGTCTGGCCTGTGCCACATTGCGGCCCCGATGTAGTAGGTCATAAAGGTGTTAACTGCAGTAGGGATTGTTTGTGGGGAGGCCGAGTGGCCTCCCAGCTTGGCAGCGACTACCTTCAAAGTTTTTCCGTACTTCCGAAGGTACCCTCTCATCCCACAGCAGTCGTGTTGGAGGAGGGTTCTGAACCCGTGGAGAAATGCGACTGAGCGTGGAGACACTAATGTTTCGCATCACGACGTGCATCCCGGGCATGCATCCCCCCAGAAGAATACCACGGCTAAAAAGTCCACGTCGGGTTCTTTTAGGAGTTGGATGGAGTTGAATACGTCGGAAAATAGTTGGACGTAGATGAGGGCAGAGAGGAGTCCTACGTGAAGGCTACAACCAGCGTTGTAGCGACCGTAGGCCAGCATCACCTACGTACAGTTTGAAACTATAGACTTTTGCATTGCGAAACTACGTTAAGTACCTCTTTGTAAGCACCAAGGAATTGGATCAAATTGAATTTTGTACCCTTGATGATCTTCTTGGGGTTAATTACCCTGTCTGGAATGAACCTTCCACCTCCGTCTTGTTTAGGATGTCCCGTTGTTGAGTTCTCCACATTTGCGACTTCTTCATTGCGCTTATCATCATCAATGACCGGCCCATTTACACACGCTGCTTTCTCCATAACCTCTGCCATCCGGCCGAGAAGAAGCGAATAGCTTTTGGAAAATAGCTCACTAAGCACCAGAGTACTCATGTCTTGGAACCAAATGTGAAGCATGAAAAAAAGCTCGTGAAGTCCAAAGAGGAGCTTTAGGAAAGATGTTTCTGCAGGAATGACTGCGTAGGTATTCAGTGCATACTTTGGGAACCAGTAGTATTGCAACATGAGGGTGGAGCAGCTCAAGGAAATGATGAATCTGTAAAGAAAGGTATAAAAAGTAAGACTTCTCTGGGGCACTCTGAGAATTGATTGCGTAAACAAACCCATACACCCCTAGAAGGAGTTTGCACCTCTTTACAATTTGATTGTCCAAGTCCTTCGGCCTTTTCAGCATTTCCCAAATGTTTTCGAGCACTGTCCAGTTTGCATAGATATTTTCGAAATGTGGATGTTTCCAGTAAAACATGTGCGACCCGACTGTTGCCTGTCCGATGAGGAGGAACCAGTCTACAATCGTCATTTGGTCTAGAAATCCCACGTGCATTATACCTTCAAACACTCCACGATATGCCAAAAATAGATAGATTCCCTTGACAATGGTATTAGACCATAATGCGTAGTATAAAAAATTCCTTATTGGTCCAACATCATGAATTTCGAATCAACGCTCCTTTTCATCGTTGATATGTCGTCTACTAATGTAGAATCTGCAAGTCTGGAGATAAGTTCCTACTCGTAGCATTCTGATTTGGAAATCCACACATTTCATTTTCAAATGCAAGACGGTAAAAGTTAAGTACCATCAACTTTCACTGCGTGGTTAACGTAATACTGGACGAAACTTGAGTACGAAATTACTTTCTCCATTCCTCAAGGTCTTTATGTCATTCTTCCCTTATCGCGACATGAATGCCTTTACACGTGCAATGCACGAGATTCCCTTGTATGACAAGTCACAGTAATAGTAATTGCATTTTAAATATAAATAACGTCTAAAGAACTTGCGGACCTTCTCTATATTTTCGCTACTTGAAAACTTTATTTGTTGGATTATTCCACAATTCCGTCTGCTTTTGTTTCATTATTATTGACAAAGATTTATTAGATTACTTCACAACTTGTGTGCGGAATGACCTCTCATTGCGTTATTAGTCCACCTTTGGTATAGCATTTCCACAAGACACGCGAGAAAGCTGATTGCCAAGAGTACAATACACTCTAGGAAAATGTGTGACATGACCGAGTCTCTCAGAGGAATTGCGTTTTTTTCTTTGGATGCAAAGAGTTGGTGTGGACTGTGAGTGGATAGCATCTGGGCCAAGGTGTCAAACGAAGTCTTTAATTCTTCCAACCAGTTCCAAATCCCTGCTTCTTGAAGATGGTCTAAGTGTTGCGTAATTTTCCCGGACAATGCTCCTATTGTGACAAAGTAAGTGCTTCTTTTCGTAACTAGTATCCTTGTCATTGTAGTACAACTTCCGTTTTTGGTCTTAAAGGTGATCTTGTCTGGTTGAAGGAAAGGTCGGATGCCGCGTCCCCCTCCAGCTAAAATCAAAACGCCATGTTCTCGAGCAGCAACATTGAAAGCGTTTATTGGGTCCAAGTACAGCTCTATAAGATACATAAAGTTTGGCTCAATCCGGAAATATTTGGAAAGCATGGTATTGGAAAGGTTAGTGTATTTCGGAATCAAGGCTCTGATGCCTTCAATCATTTCTTCTTTGGAGTCTTCATCGAGGGCTACAACCCTGTAGTTTGTCTTGGCATGCATTGTTTCCAAATCGGGAATCAATTGAGCCTTAGGAGGTTCCAACATGTCAGATTTCAACACACCCCTATAGGCATTGGAAAGTATTACAGACCCTAATGTGGCTATTCCCACGATCCACATTAAATTATTAATTTTTGCATTCCCTCGCCGCTTTTTGTTGATCCATGGTAACCATGGCTGGTCCAGAAAGGGCCACAGTACTTCACAACCGTATTTGATGTCCCCAAAAAGGAGTCCTATGGAAAGGAAAGTCAAACTTAGACATACCCAAACCCATGGGGTAAATGGTCGCAGTAGCATTGTCCACCCGAAATTTTCAAACTCTTGTGTCAATTGACAGTAAACCACAATTGGACTCATTGTGGACTCATGGGTGAAGAGAGGATGGTATGGTTTCAATCCTTCTTGTCCTTCATATTCTCTTAACAGAATCGTGAGCAGAGCTGAACCTGTATGCTTTAAGCAGGCTTTGTCATCCTCCATCAGCTCCATTGTTAAATTTAAATGCTGGAGTGCATAACCCGAAATTATTGTGGTGCTTCGACACTCTATTGTCCTTTTTCTGATTTTTGGGATAAAACATTTTTTAGGAAGAGGCAAAGTAGCAAAACCTTCTGGATGATAGGCAACCTTCCTTGCAGCTAATGTCCAGACACTCACTGGCTGCGTTGGAATAGATTCAATGGTTTGAATGAATGACTTGAAATCCTCTGGTATAAGTGACATTGGCGTTGCTCTCCAAGTTCTGCCAACGTCGACACTATTCGGGTTTGAACATTGAGGGCAGTATCGTCCCACTTGCCAAGTATTAATGTCAATGAAATATATCTGTATTTTGACATTCCGCAAAAAGTTTGCGTCTGGCTCGTTCAACAGTTCTGATTGTAGTGAAGTCGCAAATTGTGACGCTGAGCTGTACATCAAGATAAGCACGGCGTAACGAGAAAATAGTTGCCTTTCAAAATTAGGTCTGTGAATCAACTTTTGAAATTGTCCCACACTGCCTCCACTTGAGTGACCAATGGTCACTTGAATAATCGGACATTGAACAAGAGTGGAAAACTTAATATGGTGATTTTCACTAGAAGACAGATTTCGAGTTGTTAGAAAATAATCTAAAATTGCCGGAATATCAAATTCCACTTTCGACCAGAGCCCACCATCTTTATTTTTGGCAAGAACTTTGTGGATGTAACAGGGCTTTGTGGGCAATAATCTTATTAAGATGAGCAAAAAAGATACCGGTACTGGTGGGTAAAGTTTCATTTCTTTAGAAAGTAACTCACGAATTCCAAGGCAACGACTATGGCGTTGTGCAAGCAGTCTTAGACTTACTATGGAACATGTCTTTTGAAGGGAAAGCAACAAAAGTTATCTTGGGTCATTGCGTGCACACACCCTTTGCCCTTGTTGGACTCGAAAGTTTTATGAATGTCGGTCCTTTCTCGTAAGTAATTGGCATCCGTTACAAAGCGCATTGTTTTCTTTATTTCTTGTCAAAACCTAACCTACATCATTCATAACTGAATGGCCAGCAATGCTGGCTTTTGCTTAGGTTATACGAATAAACAAATCGTAACGATGATACAAAAGTTTTACAAATAGTGTAAATTGATGTTAAGGGAATTCATTTATTATGATTTCAAAGAAATTAAATGTGTATCTAAATAACACATCAAAGAATAAGGCAAAACATCTCGAACCAAGCTTAATCTACCTGTCTTCGACACAACTTACAATATTCAAGAAGAGTTGAGAATATGTAAATTATGCAAATTAATATTCCTTCAAGTCCGTCCAAAACGATGTCGACAGAGAAGCCACGTTGACGTTGCGGCTGATCTTCTGCGTCCAACGTTGCATTGGAAGATGGTAACATAGGAGGCGGTACGATAGCATCAAATGATGTTGCACGAGACCCTTGTTCTTCTCTGAAGTGACTTCAGAATTCCTGAGAAAGATATTACAAACCGTGTTAGGAGTATTGTGAGACTTGGCTAAACCAGACGTAGTACACTTACCTCTCGTCAACTGGAAAATGTGTTTTTGGGATTAATAAGTTGCAGATTTCAGAAAGAGGCTCAATCGAACAGTGAACCACGTTTGATTGCAGCGGACCCCAAGCAAATGTTTTCACCACGTTAGGGTCTGATGTCTAAAAATCAATTCACAACTTTTGTATTGAGTGAAATTGTTTGATGAACCCATAAATACCTCCAAGTGCAAGCGGACAAAGTCGAGGAATCGGTTTAAGAAAATATGACACAATTTTCTCTTCTCTTCTGAAATCTGTTGTGACAAATCATGAACTGACAGCTTTTCAACCTTTGTTATAATGTTTCTGTTGTCTTTAGTGCCGATGACCACCGAGTTGGACCCAGAGAAAAAAGACTGAGCCCATAGTTTTAATTTTCTTTCCGTCACGAGGGAAGGATTCGGTTGGCGGAAGCAGGTTTCGTCTATTTTCAACGCTGCCTGAACCAAAGAGCCATCCTCGTCCACAGCGTCGGCAAGTCCAAGCATTAATATTTCATGTTTGCCAAATGTGAGTTTCTGAACTGGGAACTCCTGTTGAAACATAATGCAAAAAATGAGAACCTATTAAGCAATGAAAGTTACTCCTTTGACCTGACCTTAGTTATTCCATCGACTATCGGTCCTTCTGGTTCATTTCCAACAATCAAATTTTCGAACAAGTACCCAGCATATGAAGTTTCGTCGCGACAAGTGAGTCTTGCCGTCCTGTTCATGAGCTCTTCCCACAAGTAGATGACTCCTCCATGGTTAACCCCATAAATGCGGTAGTCGCCATGTGTAAGATTTTCCGTTGTTTTGAAAGCTCGAATCAATGTTCCCAAAGAAGAGACGATATGAATTCCGTCCAGAATCCCGTCATTGTCTTTCAACCAACGGGCGAAGTGTTCGTGCTTTCGGATGCAATATGTGGTATAGTCTGTGAGGAGACCACGGGGTGACAGGCGTTCGTCATAGTTTTTCAGAAGATTGTAATTTTTAAGATCAGCCAACTCAGGTTCCGGTCGCAGAGTTGGCAGGTTGACATTTATTCCATGTTCATAACTGAAATCCTTATTGATCCTGAAGTAACCTTTGAGGGATACTTGGGAGAGTTGAGGGATGACTGGTGGGAGGGGTCTTTCTCTGTTGAGCCGTAATTTCATGGGAATGGAACCATTGCCGCTGTCCTCTGACGATGTGGAAGACACCGACAATTTACGCCCACCGTCAATGTCAGCGTCACCACCATTGTCATTTTGTCCATTGTCATTTTGTGGCTCCACAACGCCAGGCTCTGCTTGACTATAAGCAAAATAAGAAAGCATAAAATTACAATACGGTAATTGAGAATTATGGTCCTTTTAATATAATTCTAACTTACAAAGTTCTCCAGTATTTCAGACAAAACGAGAGTTCAATGATTTGAAAATCTTGGGGGTCAAAGTCTTCTGTGATTTTTATTTCCTCCAAAACTCTCTTTTGTAGCCATTCGCCACTGGGGGACCTCAAAGAGAACAGCTTAGTTGTGGCCTCCTCGCATTTGGAAGTCTTCCACGAGACAGCGACCTCATCAACTGTGCGATTCCAATGCTCAATTTCCTCGTTCAGCAAAATATTGATTTCGCAGTACAGATTCTGAAGAACCGTTTTTAATCTTCGGAGGGACGTTATGTCTGAGAAAGAGCAAGCGTAACAATTTTTATACGAGAATAATTTATAAGTGTCTCAACTTACCCCCTCTGGGTTTGTTACATCTTATGGCTTCTTTCATCAGCTTGGAGAAGACCGGAGTTTCATCCTTCCCCCTTCCTCTTGCCAATATTTCCTGCACTTTCTCTCTGTCAAATCGTTCCTCCAGTTGATTCCAGCTTGTTAGTCGTTGAATGTCGTTCATTGTTCTAACTTCAAACTCCTCCTGTAAAATTTCCCCAACCTGGCCTCCCATACCTGGGACGGCAGTAATGGGTAGTTGTCTGCTGATCCTGGTCACTGCTTCTTCTGGCAAAACCGTGATCTTTTCAGGCTTGTTTAGGGAACACCCTATTTTCGCCAGTAGCTTATTGCTGGACACACCAGCAGAAGAATTCAAATGGGTTTTAAGCTTCAGATGATTTGCAATCTTTTTCATGATTTGGGCTCCCATAACTAGCCTCTCCTGATTTCTGTAAGCGTAGTGTCGTGCGTTCACAAGAAGGGAATCTCCCTCCTGCAGGCCTATGAGGGACTGTTGTGAATGATAAAAAGTATTGGTCAAAGAGTATACAACATGTACTATCATCATACATTTCTATGCGGGATCATGTAGTAACTAGGCCCGACCAGTTTCCCTTCCGGAAGGGTTTCCAAAACTACGCCTTGTGGAATGCCCAAAATGAGTGCCTCTGGATGCTGATTTCCTGTACGACGAAGCTCCTTCGTGACTACGGAGGTAATGTTGAGGTACACCTCGTCCGATGAAGCGACTTCCATCACGACATCTGGATAATTCGCTTCCAGATAATTTTTGAGACACATCGTGATCTCATAAGTTGCATCCCTACACATTTTCTGGTCCTGTTTTTCGAAAAGGTCCGGTTTTTCAAAAACATGTAAACCAGGGCAAATTGCCCTGGCCATTCTGACATAAGGGGTGTCAGTTCGACTCACGCCAAACTTCCTTGCTTCATGGCTCACTGCGACAACCCTATCAAGAAAACAAGCGAACCGAGTAAGGAATGTATCTGAAAGTGCTGGTAGGGGTACATTGAGACGCTTACCTTCCTCCTTTGTTTCCAACGACACAAGGCAGCCTTCTCGTTTCTGGGTTGTCACGCTGGTACAACTGACACTCGAATGCATCGATGTCGATAAAACCAATGACGGGCGTTACACTTTGGATGGGAGCTGTTGCAGGGAATTGCTGCAGGGAAAGTGAGACTGGCATAATGACTCGTGTGCAAAGAGAGAAGGGTGGATGGATAAGATGTTTCTGCCGACACGATAATTATTTGCCACCGTGGAAGGACACGACGATGAGTCATGTCCAATTTGACAAGAAACGATAACGCTTTGTCTTCACTTTAAAAACCACGGACGCTATTTTCTATTCAAGCTCATTTCGTATTTGGTTTAATCAAAAAGCAAAACAGGTCAGGAAATCTGAAACAAAGTGCAGGGTCAATCCGAAATTCAAAACGCGTGGATGAAAAATTAATTTTATCAAATCAATCGCAAGCAGTCAAAACAGAGGCCAGCAAAAAATTAAATTATTTAATGCAGAAATCACTGACCGCACTCAGCAATACATAATGCTGTCGTTTTTGTGCAGTTCAATGTGTCAGACATTCATGGAGAATAGGTTACAAGGCTGTGTGCGCTTCTTTTTGTCCTTCACTTCGGGTTTGTATGGCGCACTGCTGCTGCTGCTGGAACTTGTTCAAGAAAAAAATAATGAGCACATGACGATGACATGGACGAAGAGAAACACTACGTGGCATAATTCTTTAAAACGTTTCTCATCAGATTTTAAGTCTTCTTTAATTTTAATTGCATCTCTTAACTATGGCCATAAAGAAGTGAATTTGAAGTTAAATATTTGCCCGGAGAGCAAACCAACCAAACCAACGCTATCATTCTTCAAACTCACATGCAGGATCTGAGTGAAATCAACACTTCCACTTTTGACGATACAAATGTTATAAAATATTTTACAGTTTTTTTGTCCCATGACAATTTTATGCAGCTTTGGTGCATGAAAATTAAGCCATCATGGAAACAGAACTTTCACGTTTTTTCTCTATTTAAAGTCTTTTAGTGTCTTGGCATCGAATAATTTTTAGCTTCCATTTAAATTGTATCATTGAACCCCGAAGAGGACTGTTTTAAACAGCATTGCTTCATACAGCTCCGTATTAATTTTTAGAATGACGCTGACATTAGGTTTTGAAGAATTTCTTCCGTCAATCGCAACTGTTCCCCTTGTTACTGACCCTGTCAACTCTACATCCCACAACTCCCTCGTCACCTTCTGCATAACCTAAGTGACAAAAGTAATCATAGAGTCATGTCAGAAATACTTGAAATTACTGAAAAGGTAGTACATTAGAATCAATCACACATGCCATAAGCATAGAGTCAGACGTAATCCAATAATCATTATTATTGTCTTGCAAATGCTTCCATTCAACTTGGTTCATTAGTTGCACCATTGGAGAAAAAACATGTCCCAGCGTCTCCGTTCTAAATTCCTAGTCAATTCCCATCTCAACTAAAACTCTAAGCTTGAGGTTCATATAAATTACTATGTCTGGAGCATGTTCCAGGACAACGTTCCACGGCAAAATGTATTTGGGAACACCGAGAAGGCCTGTCAGTACCAAATGAGCTGCCTCAGGGTCGACGAAGAAATTAAATTCCGCTTTCTTATGAGGGCCAACAATGCCAGCTCCTTGTGGAAAAATATTGTTCTTATTTTTTCATAATACGCCTGCTCTAAACAATGCAACTCTGACCATTCGTGCTTCCGCCCATAATGAATACTTCTTTCAGCCATTTCGATATCCTGGGTTCCAATTTCAGAGACATTGCCAAGTTCGTTAGAGGCCCTAGGCACACCAGGGTCAGTCGTCCTAAAAAATAAACGTTTAGCATCCATTGAACCGTAACCTTTCTCCGTATAGCTTAAACCTTGATACAGATTAGCGTATCTTATAATAGAATTCACTGCGTCCCCTGCCTGTACGTTATCGTTTTCATAAATGGGCTCAAGATCCACATCCCCAAACCCATCGAATCCGAAATACGGTGGATCTTGTACATAATTGAAGAAGGGAGATATCATAGGAGCTGCTACACCTTTAAAAATTGGTGTCTGTACGAATTCACGAAAACTGTCACATATTATTACTGATATTGATATTTCACTCAAGACAATGTCATTACCAAAGTATCGCCAACAGTGTGAAGTACTCGAACAGTATTTCTTGTTACATTTTCTATGTTGGTGTTTCCACTAACGGTTGTGATGCCGACAACACGGAAGTGACCTGAAAAGTGTCTGCTTTGTTGCCTGGCTAACGCCATGAAAATTGCCCACGCGTCATCACCCCCAGGATCAGTATCAATAAGAATCAGTTTCGTATCTCCCGACTTCTCCCTCGGTCCATTGAAATTGAAATGTCCCGTGGTCACAGAGGTAGTCAGCGTCACCACACTGCCAATAATACTACAGATTACGATCCCATACGTCATGAGGTGTACATAAAATCCAACCCTGTGCATGGTCGTGGTCCTCGTGTGGAAGGCAATAAAGAGATGTGTGCTTAATTTATGGATAATTATTCAGCAACACCAGCAAGTAGTATGTCAACGATGGATGCTTGTGAAAGTGTTTGTTCAGCACGATGACTAAAATAAGCAGGTTAATTTCTCTCGACTTTAGATGCACCCATATAATTGAAGGTATCATTGACTGCACACTATAATGGAATTTGAGACAAAAAATTAATAAAACCCTTTAAATTTCCATTCAACAGGAATTAAACTTCGTTTTATTCCTGAATTTTTTGTAGGTCTTCTGCGTCTTTCATAAAACCTGGGTACACTTACGCTGACTCATAATTTTTTGTAGCTCATGCAGCAGAACTCTTTGTCCTTATTTTACAAAAAATCTATACGCTGACTAGAAATAAAAAAAACTGAACCAAAACAAGACCCTCGAGGATGGTTAAAAAAGTAAAAAGTTACACAGACAGATGTAAAAACGCAAATGCTGAATTCTAACAAGAATTCTGGTTTCAGAGATTACATTGTATAAACCTAAATAACAGTCAAGATCTCAACTATTACCTACTAACTATAAACAATTGTACTTGTGGCTAACAGAAAATAGATAGTTCTTACAACTCTTGCACGTATGAATACCACATCTATAGGTTTTAAACGTCCCATTCGGATCACCTCCGTCGTTGTTGCTGCCTTTACTTCTACAGTATTTCAGGGCGCAAGGGTACCAACCTATGCAGACAGGATGTGAGCAAAGGCAGGGCACTCCACTGGACTTTGTGATTGTAGAACACTCACCTATTACCACGCAAACCATTATTAGACTTCCAAAGTTCTAAATAAGCAAAAACGTAGTTACTTACTTGTGGCACTAATGACTGGTCTAACAGCTCTCAAAAAGTTCTCTGAATTATTTCCGTTTTGGTGAAGCTTTTCCATGAGATCAATTTTGCTAACGTAAGTCACCGAGTCTTTACAAATGGTTTTCAAATGCGGAGAAATCCAGTCTGTAGACGTCACATCGAGTAAACTGTCCAACGTTGCGTTGGGATGTATAACTAAATCCGAGTCACCAGGCGAAGTTGATGTCATGGTGAACTGTCTTTCTGGGATTCGAATGGACCATGGATTTTTCTGGAATATTAAAAAGAAATTTAAAAACTGTTGTGCCAACTCAATTAGCAAGCAAAGTATTTTACCTGTCTTAACTTTGCCATTGCGTCCGGAGGAATAAAATCTCCTTTTACAAACTTTGTGACAAAACAGTAACTCATAAATGGCGGATCTCCACTCAATTCCTCCTCCCCCAAAACGTCAGTCTGTACAACTTGGATTTCCTAAAGATATAGTTACAATCATAGTATTTCTTCCAGGTCTTAAAAACAGCAACAAAACGTACATTTTTGAAGTCAATGAACAACTGGACCGTGGATCCATCCCCTGGAGGTTGAAAGGAGAGGCTTATCGTCTCATCGACTACATTGGAAACAATCTCCTCCTTGTACACGTCTCCACCCTGCAAAACAAAGCACATTACATAAATTATCCTCAATTTTAAACAATAATGCAAGAAAACCTTACCTGATTTCGAACATTCACCACCAAGTCTGCACCTACGAGACCCGGAAAAAAACCCCCTCCGGAAGGTTCATGATGTTCGTTCAACAGGAGCAATAGTAGGAGTGGGATAGATGATAAATGTAAATGCAATTTTCGTCCAATTGAAAATAAATCCATTTCAGTTTTTAGTATATTTTTGTCACATTTTGTTGCACAGTTCGAGTTTTCTCTCCACGCGCTCAACCGATCAGCCGACTCTGACTGAGAGACCCACACACAGACTTGAGTCAGGGCACGTGCACTTTCAAAACGGATTGTCCTCAGATCAAAGCTACTTTACAATTTTTCCATGCACAGTCGCCTTCAAGGTGAAGGAATCTTTTGAAATATCGTCATGGAGACTCCAATTATAATGAGGTTGGGAGTGGGTGGAGGTGCAAAAGTGTCAGACTTTTCTCGGCTGGTTGGATTTGCATGTGATGGAAGAGAGGAGGCAGACAGCAATTTGAGGTCATACTTCAAAGGATCATTTCTTTAGTGTGATTACTCAAACCCTGAGCCAATTTGGCGAAGGAACAAACCACGACGATGAGAAAGAGTCTCTTCCCCTGAGCGTGAGACGGGACAGGCGTCTGCAATTTGCGGACTCTGTTCCACGATGACCGTTCAGCCCAGTCTTCGGACTGAGCCGAGGGGGTTGAGACATTCTGAGTGGTTTATATTTTTTTAAACTCAAATCCAAAGTCAAACTTCACTTCATTCACCCAAAACGTGGTAATGTTCATTACGTCAATTAAATATCTAATTGTGGAAATCCTTATCAATTGCATCATGAGACCTCTTCAATTTCGAGTACTTTATCAATTTTTGCGATTAAAAGGAAGTTTCAGTATTTAATTTAATTTGAGTCAAACCGTGGCTATGGCAACTACAACCTCCTCAATCAAGCCTGCAACCCTGGCCGACCTCCCGGCGATCCTGTCCCTAACGCACATTTGCTTCCGAGGGGAGGAGTCCTTGAAGGGTTGGACGACGGAGAGGGGGATTATTGGGGGGAATAGGACGACTCTGGATCAGCTAAGGAAGGAGGCAGAGCAGGAGGGGTTTACGTTTCTCAAGTATGAAGACGAGAATGGGAACATTATTGGAGTTATCTATGCCCACCATCATGTGGAGGAGGGGACGGTGTCCACGGGGATGCTCAGCATCCATCCAGACCACCAGTCCAAGGGTCTTGGGAAGCAAATGTTTGGGGCAGTGGAGGCTCTTGCGAAGGAGAAGAATTGTAAAAGTGTCAAGATGCATGTGGTGAGCGTGAGGGATAAGCTGATGGGATGGTATGAGAGGCTGGGGTACAAGAGGACGGGGAGAGTTGACCCTTTTCCGGAAAACAGTGCTATATTTGGAACACCCCTGCTGCCTGGTCTGACTCTTCTGGAACTGGAAAAGCCTTTGATCTAGTTTTATTGCAAATTTCTAACTTGAATGCAAGATTCAAATAAAAAGGCGACATAATATCAGAATAGAGTGCAACAGATTATTATTTCCCGATTACCAATGTGCATAAGAATAATAATTGGCGTTAATTTATCCATTATGTGTCCCACCTTGCCCCGAAACTGCATCCAGTATTCCAACATGTGTCGTTGGTAATAAACGGGTCAAATTAATCAAGGTTTTACGAGTTTTTAGTACTTATGAAATGTCAAACAAGCCTAATTTTATTTACATACATTAAATTGTAATGACGACAATGGCAATAAGATGATAATGAATCAAAACATAATGCAGGTTTGTTTGTATTGTGCCAAGTCAGGTCAATTGGCAATTTTGTTAGAGAATGGAATAGGAGGATGAATGATGATTTGATGGCAGCAAAGTTTATATAGTCGGCCCCCTAATAGGGCGTCACATTATCACAAACCTCATCCCATTCCTCTTTGTTCCATAAGTGTGTGAAAAGCTGTTACTATTTCTCGCAACAATCGCAGGTACAAGGCTGAAACTGCACGTCGTCTCGGGACTCAGAACAAATTAATTTTACACCGAGATTGCGGGTACGTGCATGGTTTAATTCATCTGCATAAATGCTATGCAAAAGTCTTGCATTGTTGGTACACGCCGTTCATTTAATTCCATGCGCTATTCTCTGTATTCTGTCCATCTCTGCGAATCTGTTAATCGCTGCTGTTGTACACAAATGTTGTAAAACTATATGTGGCAAGAATGCTGAAAAGCAATCAGAATCAATAATGAGTATCCTATCCTATCCCCACAGGTGTCCGAGAGAAGACACAAAGAAAGAAGTGCTACAGGATTACAGGTTATGTCTATGAAGTGAAGGCTGACTGGTTTTCTACTATCTAATCAACTATTCTGGACCCAGTATGTAGTGATGCTAAGGAGGCATTTTGACTTTTCTAAACAGTTTCGGATTTGTGGGAACCAATTTCCCTGAATTTGTCCGTCGTCACTTATTAGGGAAAACTTTTACCACAGTAGTCCTTGAAACTATTAGTCACTTTTGCTAACAGAATCAAAGTAAACATTAACACAACTGTGTCACTTTCCTCTCAAAACCGCATTGACAGCGAACCCTGGAAATTATACATTGGAGATTGTTGCATTCTGTTTGGGACATAAAGTTGAGAAGGTGAGTGCCCTTGACTGGCTGGGACAAAGCTTTTGAAGGAGAACCAACATGACGCTTCCATATGCGTTCCTAATAATCTCCTTGATAGCAGTTCCGTCTGCTGAGGTAAAAACAGGGAAGATACTTTTACAAAATGTGTGAAATGAGAATTTATTGTCCGCAGAGTGCCTCAGCCACAACTCCAGCGGGGTTTGACACAGCCTGTACGCCAAAGCCAAACACAAATGGACAAGTCTATGTAATTGGGTATGGATCTCTCTTGAACACAACGTCCAAGTCGAACACTTATCCCGACACTGGGATAAACATTCCTGTGAACGTGTCAGGGTACGCCAGAAAATGGAATTGCAAAGGTGACATTGTTGGCCACAGCACAACCTACCTTGGAGTGGATGCAGAGGCAGAAGGAGTCTTCAACGGAGCTCTTTTCAAATTACCCAACGTTGATAGTCTTCTAGGCTTCGATAAGAGAGAGCTGTTTTATTGCAGACAGGAAGTGAAAAGGGAAAATATTAAGTTTCTGGTAAGCAGGAATTTTAGTATTGAGATCAACGCTGATTTCCCAGACGACAACGCTCAGTTTTGGATCTACGTGGTGAAGCCAGAGTACAACGAGGCACCCTCGGCACAGTGAGTACAATGAAAGAAAGTCCCACAAAAGGAGTTAGTACCTCATTTTATCATTTTTCAGGTATCCCATTGTTCAATCGTATGTGGACGTGTATCTCGGAGGGTGCATAGACCTGGAAGTGAAATACAACTTGACAAACTTTCGAGACCAATGCATGACAACTACCGTGGGATGGGAGCACCCTTGGATCAATGACAGAATCCTCCCACGAAGACCTTTTGTGAACACGCCTAGAGCAATTCAAATTGATACTTTGATACATAAACATTTTCCAGAGCATTTCAAGCTTGCAGAAGGAGAACGCTTGAGATATAATTTCAACCATGCCTCGTCCCAATGGCAAAGAATTCAGTTGTTTAGCTTTCTTTCAACTGTAGCCACCATTCTGATACCCACTAACTTCTATTTGTAAAGCTGACGAGGTAAAGTTTTTAAGGCGAAGAGAAGAAAGTAACAAAACTATACTGTACAAACCGATTAGGTAATATTCCTGAAATCAAGTAGTATCAAAACCACACCAGTATTGAATTGTTAATGTTTGATTCACGATATTACCATTAAACTTTTGTTGAAATTCTCAAATAACAAAAGCATTCGAAATACTTTACAACATTTGAAATCAAGACCTCCCAAATAAAAGAAAAAATTCCAAAAGTTTATTGTACTGTGGTGATTGGTGGTGGTCCTCCGCACGCCCAAACCAACATTTTTTCATACTTTGCTTGATCAAGTGACATTATGACATTAACGTTTTTCGGCTTTATTGAGGCTGAGACCCTGTCTACAACCATCATCCCTCTTGTGAGGCTTCCGAACAATTCCACGTCGCAATGTTCTTGGACAACGGTTGTTACAACCTACAAAAATTGCACACTTTTGGCAAGCATCGCATAAGAACAATGAAGGTTGTTATTGTTATTACGGTAGAATCAATGACGCAAGCCATCAACATTGCATCCGGAGGTGCCCAATAGGTTCTGCCCTCTTCATCTAAATGCTTCGCTTCAACCTGATTCATAAGGATGATTTCAGGCGTCACCATAGTTCCAAGAGTTTCTTTTCTGAACTCCTACAATCAAACAATAAAGAACATGTCATATCCTTTGGATTCAACTTGGCAGAATGTACAATTGGGGACACATGCTGCGAGATGGTTTCCCAGGGTAATACAAAAATCGGGGTATTTTCAGGGTTAATTCCTGCCAAAACAATATTGGCTGCCTCGGGATCCACATAGAAATTAAATTCAGCAGACCCAAATGGACCAACGTTTCCTATACCTGAATAAATTTGAAGAATAAACATTTCCGTTCATTATTTTTTAAACGTTATGCTCTTGAGTAACCATTAATGTTTCCTCCAAGGATGTACACCTCTTTTATCCAGTCAGAGATTTTTGGTTCAACATTTAAAGCCATTGCCAAGTTTGTAAGTGGTCCCAAACACACAATCACCAGCTCTTCTGCACAATACTGTCAATACTTACAATTCATTTCGTCGTGGAGTCATCTCGAACTATTTACCTTGGTAGGTTTCCGCAAGTCTAACGATGGCATTTACCGCGTGCTCCTCTTCAATCCTTGTCGGGATTGTTGGCAAATTAGCATCACCAAATCCATCTTCGCCAAAGTATGGTGGTTCATCTATATGTTCGAAAGTTTTCATAATGTATTTTTCCATTCCTTTGTAAATTGGAGTCTAAATTCAAAAAAGGGATTTCATTCAACATTTCAAATATTGTTTGTAATAGTGGTGGTGGTGTGCAAGTATTGTGCAGGAGAGTGGTGGTCGTACCGTCGTGTCATTAACAGTGTTCAAAATTCGAGTAGCATTGTTGGCCATGTAGTCAATCCCCGAATTTCCACAAACGGTGGTAATCCCGACTATCCTGATTGGTGGTGTGACCAAATCTCTCTGTGCAGCCAGAGCCATAAACAGTGCGAACGCATCATCACCGCCTGGATCTGTGTCAACAAGGATCACTTTTTCCAATGACATGGTGCACCACTAATCTTCCTACTGACCAATAATGGATAATCCTTTTGCGACGACTGAATTAGTGACAAGCTCAAGCTATCTTAGCCCGACATAGTTTTATGCTTAAATCTATGACCTCTTTTGGTCAGTTGTGTGCAATATTTTCATAACGCATGGGTTAAACAAATAGTCAAACAGTATTTAGGATAACCGATGGATGGAATTAACATATTTATAAACTCTTGTTGTTTTGTAATACTGAGAGACTTATTGCATAATATGACACTATACTATCAAAAAACAAACAAAAACTAAAGCAAATTACAAAGCAGTCAATCCCTGCAGTTACCTATTCAAGTTGTATGAATCCAAAATGCCCTAGCTTCAGAATAATGGAAAATGACACCACTCTGCTTTAAAAATAGAAGATTTGTTTGCATTTCTATGGATCAATGTACTGAAAAATGGCAGGGGAAACTGAGAAAAGCGTTGATGAGGCATGGGAAATGGGGCATTGATAATATTTCTCTTTAATTGTATGGCTGAAAATAAACCGCTTTTAAATATTTCATGAGCCAAAAAAATTCTGCTTAATTGCTTATTTAGTTAAAGTCGAAAAAGAATGTGTACGATCTTCTATTTGCATTTTAATGTGAACAATCTGAATTTTTTAACTCCGGAAAAGTACGTGACCTGACAGCTATCGAACAATCCGACTTTAAAATTCCTTCCATGTGCTTCCTTATTTAAATAAAAATATTATTTGCTATAAAATTTGGTTAATGAACAATGTCCAAAATAGAATACCTAAGTGCGCTGTAAGTATCTGTCCAACTTAAAATTATCACGTCAAAATCATTAACGCACCCTTGTTGATCAGCACGTTCCCTAATTAATGTTCTCCATTTCTATTTAAATAGCTTGGAAGGTAGCGCATTTCATCATCGAAAACAAAAATTACGAACCGTGAATCTATCTGCAAAAAAACGTATCATTCTGCCCCGATTTGTAAAAGAACATTGCCTTTTTTCTTTTGAGCAAACTCCTGTTTATCTAATAAAAGGTTAATAACTTTAATTTCCATATTGGCGTTACTTGACACAGTGTGTTCTGTATTTGTAGGATTGGGAAACATCAGGGAAGATGGCACAAGGACTTCAAAGTTTCAGCAAATCAGCACTTTTGTTGCTGTTGTTCATCAGTGTACTTGGCATCTCAACGCCAGTGGGAGGATATCCAGTCGATCAAACTTCCAATGAGGCATCAATCGGATGTGCAGATCATGGGACATCGACCATTGTTCCTGACCCATCGAGTACACACAGATTGCCTTTACCATCCAACGTTTTGCGGAGGATAAAACGAAACAAAACAAAGATTCGACACAGCCGACCATATCTTTCCAAAGACAATGCCGGCTGAAACGAGGAGAATGCTACATTGTCCTAAGACATACACTCAACATGACATAAAATAGCTTTATTCTAATGGTCGTTTTCTTCTTTCAATACTTATGTGTCTACGAGTAATCATTAGTCCATCTCCATCGCTTATTCCAACGTAGTGCATGCACAAAAAATAAAGTTGGTCCAATTAATTACGCACACTGAGACTTTTAATGAGGTCACACATACTCGCACATGGCATAATACTACAGAAATGAAGTAATTAATTTGCCCTGGAAAATTTAAATGTGTTTAGCGTTTGTGCTACCTTACTTTAAATAAAGCTCGCTGTTTTTTAATTCGGCAATTCATTAAATATGCTCATTATTATCTGCTTTCAGTTAAGTACAAATGTTGCAAAGTTGTCTCAAGGTGCATAGGTAAATCCTCTCACACAGTTAAAAATACCGGAGTGAACAATCACAGTCACCCAGCAAAAGTGGAATAGGAGTCATATTGAATGACTATTGCATTTATGGGGAATGAAATTCCGTACTCTTAAATTAAATGAACATTCTCATTTCTTTCCGTGCATGTTTTCATTCATTTCTTCATGTATTTTTTCGCATTTTGTGGAAAAATTGAAATAATGCAGAGAAACATTAGGACTGACATTTTGTACCGTTTTTTGAGTAAAATATTAAATTAAAGTTACTATGCCAACAAACCTATAAAAACCTGACAGAATTTTTCAGAAAAAAAACAAGTTAAACCTTAATATCTTAATAGCATTAAATCTTAATAGCATACACTGCTCGCGGATAGATTGTTAGTGAAAGAGATTAATTCTCAGATTTAATGTATTGACCTTATAGATCATAAAATGTAAGATCAATAAATAAATAAATGAATAGATCATAAAATGCAAACCGTTAAGCAATTTATAATAAAAGCCAGAAATAAACCGTTTGTCACGAACGAAGATTATTCAAGCACCTCTCCAAGTAACATGGATTATTATTATTATTAGTCATTATATAACAATTGCTTATGACACCCCGAACTGGTCTTCCTCGAGTGTTCTTAATTCATCTTATCATCATCGTGCAGCACTAGACAAAATATCTCACCATCTTTAGCACTCAATATCATCCATCCGTGCAATATCAAGGCCAAGGATTCAACGTTTTATAACTTTTCTAGGTTCTTATGGTTTCTGCATTTACGGTTGCATACCTTTTGTCTTTGAGGATGAGAACTGGTTTCATACGAGTACTTCACTTTATACGCTCAAAATGACAGATAACAGACAGTCAGTTATATAAAAACTCATTAAAGTATCACTTCTCAATTATCCATGACTTTTATGCTCTGGCATGCAACGATGTGACTCTTCTACATTTTTGTTGCATGCAAAGAACCAGAATTTAACGAGCGTCTCTTTTGTTGAAGAATGCGTGGGGATAAGTGAACAGGTTCAGGTTTTGTTTCACTGACCCATCCAATGTCAATCTAGCTTTGATTGTGAGGTGACGAAAATTAAGCAACAAAATCTGCTCTAGATATTTGACCTACCCTCATCAGTTGAGTGTGTGCATGTTTGACAGTCTACATCAAGATGAGTAACAACGAGGCTTACGTTGTTGAGACCACTGATAATTCTGGGGTGAGATTTAATTTTCCATGAGCTTCCTGTTTGTGATAAGTTAGATAAAACTTAGCTTGTGAAAACTTAGATAAAGAACAGAAGAAGAAGTTCACTGAAAGGGCTAGAGCTAGAGAAGATTGACGATGACCTTTTATACAATGTGGATGAAAGTCCACCCTGGTACATATGCCTCTTGTTGGGATTCCAGGTTAAGCTTTCACTTCGTCGTATCCAAGATGATACTTGATTGTTACTATTGTCCACGTCCACAGCATTACCTAGAAATGATTGGAGCTACCGTGGCATGTCCTTTCATCCTTACGCCAGCCCTCTGCATGGAAGACACAGATCCTAACAAGGCGAACATAGCCAACACACTTGTCTTCATGTCAGGAATTATTACGGTAATTGACATGATGCACAGCGTCACATTTTATTTAAAAAAATGTCATTGTCAGATATTACAAACGACCGTGGGTACAAGGCTGCCAATAGTGCAAGGGGGATCGTTCTCATATCTCGTTCCTTCCCTTGCAATATTGAGCTTACCTCAATGGAGATGTCCTCCTGCTGCAGAAATAGCGGGTATGAGTCCAGAAGAAAAGACGGAACTATGGCAAGTAAGAATGAGAGAAATTCAAGGAGCCATCATATTCGCTGCATTGTTTGAAACCATCTTTGCGCTTACTGGTATATAGAATACAATATTCCAGTTTCTGGGTCCATTGTTTATTTTTCATTGCATTTCTTTTTAGGAGTTATTGGATTCCTCACAAAATTCATAACTCCTCTGTGCGTAGCTCCAGCGATAAGTTTGATTGCTTTAGCCCTTTTCAAAAATGTTTCGGACGAGTGTTCAAAAAATTATGCGGTTGCATTCGGGTAACACAATAATGAGTTTTGTAGATGGGGAAGCTATCTTTCATTTGTTCAGAATGTAACTCTTTTTGCAGAATGATTTTTCTTCTCATCTTATTCTCCCAACATATCAAGCACATCAAGGTCTGTCGTTTCCCACTATTTCAAGTGTTCCCTGTAAGTGGACAATAACACAAAATATGAGGACCAGTGAATTAACTCCCTTTAATATAGGTCCTACTATCATTAACATTGGTTTGGGGGATATGTGGAATACTCACATACGCAGACGTTCTTCCAGAGGGAAATGCGGCCAGAGCCAACGCTAAACTGGGTTTAATACAAGGGACGCCCTGGTTCAGAATACCGTACCCTTGTAAGTGACTCGTGAATGTGGAAATGTGCAGTTAATAATTTGTTAATGTCTACAAAGTTCAATGGGGTTGGCCTACTGTGTCATTGGGAGCTGTTCTTGGCGTACTTTGTGGAGTCATGACTTCAACGATTGAGTCCATTGGTGATTATTATGCATGTGCAATTATTGCAAGTAAGGAAAGGATTGCTGCTGTTTTTTGGTTTCTCCAAAAAAATATTTTGGCACTTGCAGAAACCCCGGTACCTCCAAAGCATGCCATTAGCCGTGGAATATTTGTT
Organism: Isotomiella minor; assembly: GCA_034696445.1. Lineage (NCBI taxonomy): Eukaryota > Metazoa > Arthropoda > Collembola > Entomobryomorpha > Isotomidae > Isotomiella > Isotomiella minor. The sequence goes on from JAQIWU010000539.1 coordinate 21,197, forward strand.
GAAGGCCTGGGTTGCGTTCTAGGTGGCATTTGGGGATCCGGTAATGGATCAACCAGTTACTCCTGCAACATTGGAACGCTGAAAATTACGAAAGTTGCTTCTCGAAAGGTCATAATAACATCGGGAATCATCATGCTTTTTATGGCGCTGTTTGGAAAAGCTGGAGCCATCTTCATGGGAATCCCTGACCCCATCCTTGGAGGATTGTTCTGCTATATCTTCACTCTAGTCATGGCAGTTGGGATTGGGATGCTGGCTGAAATATGTTTGCAGTCAGCTAGAAATCTTTTTATCATCAGTTTTGCCATCTTTGCTGGTTTGGTACGTTGTCAGAACTTTATGGAATTGCACTAATTGTAAATGAATGGCAGACGGTTTCTCAATGGATGCAAAACCATCCCGGTGCAGTTCAAACGGGATCCCCTGACACAGACGCTCTCATTGAAATCTTGTTGAGTACTGGCATGTTTATTGCTGGAATCTCTGGCTTTATATTGGACAATACGATTCCTGGTAATAATTCTTCTTTCTAGAAATCATTTGCACATGACATAATTCTTTCTTTAACTTAAAGGCACTGACGAGGAAAGAGGCTTGATCAAACAACTAGGGCTGGACGTGGACAAGAAGATCCCAACCCCCCTGGACTCTATGTACGAGTTCCCCATTGGAATGGGGATAGTCAGACGGTGAGCAAGACGTTATTTTGTGTCTAGTATGTACGGTAATCATTTTTGTTTTCACAGTTTGAAGTTTTTACGATTCTTGCCAATATCCCCTACGTATGATGACAAGGCATCCTTCTTCCGAAGAAGTAAACCCGTACAAAATGGGTTCCCCTTAGATTCCAATAACCATCACATTTCTTGATGATGATGTATTGTACGAGGCAATCTTACAATCCCCCATTAATGTTTGTTTATATGATGAAGATGAATGAACGGGTTTAATAAATAATAAGGCGAAGTCAGAGTCATTGTCAGTATTTGCTAAGTTTGACTCGCAGGACAGTATTCAGAGCCCCTGAATGGGAAATTGGAATACTGCTTTTATCATGCGACAGCTCAAATGTCCAACCATCTTATCGTGCATGCAGAAGAGCACAGATAACTACTGACAACGTTGCAAGGTCTCAAATCGTTACCAAGGACCAACACAGGTAAAAAGGCAAATAACTACCTCATTTATATTTTAGTGTGAGAGGAGCGTTCGTCAATTTTGGGCATACAGGAACATTTGATAAAAATGTTCTTGAGACACCTAGAGCCAAATTGTATCATAAGTACCCTCGAAATGTGGGAAGCATAGAAGAAGAATTGAATGAGACACTTATTTCAAGAGCAATTTTCAACCATCTTTTTGATGGCGAGCTACTCGACATAAAAATTAGCATTTCTCCAAGTCATATTTCAAGCAAGCAAAACTTGGACCTAAGTTAAGTCACAAGGCTTCTCAGCTTCTGAATACATACTTCTTCACTTTAAAACGCCAGGCTCATTGTTCTTCGTCACTTTTAAAGCGTAACTTTAATTTGTACTGGTTAATTCAGTTATCCACCTTCCCTTCTCTACGCATTTTGGCTTGATAAACCACACGCATACGAGTGAATTAAAAGTGTCTGAGGCCCAACGTTACCGAATTTACTTGGTCCTCTCACAAATTTAGTTGTTCAATTATATTTGTAGCTGGATGTCATTTGATTTATGATCGAAATAGAAAATTAATGACGGATGGACATTCCACCCGCATTAGAGGACGCTTTAAAGCATGTCCAGGTCAACAATAATACTCAAACGGGGGAATATGAGTACGACTCGGGAGAAATGGCTTGGTTACTTGCAACAACAGGTTCTGAATTACAGTGATTTATTGAGTTGACCAACAGACTAATTTAAAAAATGTATTGCACAGGATTCGTTTGGATTATCATCCCTGGGGTAGGCTTCCTGTATAGCGGAATGGCTAAAAGTTCAAGCTCTCTCAGCCTTATCATGATTTGTCTTTGGAGCTGTGCTGTCATTTCTATTCAGGTGCCTTTATCTTTGAACAAAGTCAGAACCAGTTAATTGATCACACTCTTAATTTCAGTGGTACCTAATTGGATTCTCTCTCTGCTTGACAAATACAAGCGGCCCATACATCGGAAATCTTGACCATGTCTTTCTTTGGAATGCTGACTTTCCATTTGAGGCAAATCCTAAAGTGCCCAGTCTCCTCATTTCCATTTGGTTTTGCTTGTTTGCTGCAGTCACGCCAACTATCATTTTAGGAGCCATCCCCGAAAGAACTCGGTTTTTGCCCACTCTTATATTTATCTTCGTGTGGTCCACACTAGTATTTGATGTCCTTGCGTATTGGACATGGAACTCAAAAGGATGGATTCATTCCATGGGAGGTTTGCTATTAAATTCTGAACTGAAGTAGAGGTTCAACTCTTCTTTGTAGCTTTAGACTTTGCCGGTGGCACCTCTGTCCACATCAGCACAGGTGCCGCTGCCTTGGCTTTTGCTCTGGTAGTTGGAAAGAGGGAGGATCCTACGGAAAAGCCTCCGCACAACATGACACTCGTAGTCCTAGGAACAAGCTTTATCTGGCTCGCTTGGATAGTTGCCAATGCCGGATGTGGGCTTTCACCTCACCAAAGAGCAGTGACGATTTTCATCACAACCAATTTGGCTGGATCTATGGGTAGCAAACATAATTGTTCGTCTATATAATTTCTTAACTCTAAAACTCAACATTAGGAGGCATCACGTGGGGTCTCATTGATCATTTTAAAACTGGAAAATGGAACCCTCTTGGATTCTGCACTGGAGTAATTTGTGGCCTTGTTTCTATAACCCCTGCGTCTGGGTAAGACAATATTATCTTTTATGAAGACTCCTCCAGCGAGCCTCTCTTTGATAGATACGTCACTCCAACATACTCTTTGGTCTTTGGTTTCATGGGCGCATTTGTCTGCTACATGTATGGCAACTGTTGCAGAATCGGCTGCATTGATGACACTTTCGACGTATTTGGTTGTCATGGTGTTGGTGGAATTGTAGGGAACATATTAACAGGGATCTTTGCTCAAAAGTCAGTTGCAGCCGTTGATGGATCTGAGATTGCTGGAGGATGGTTAGATGGTAATTGGATGCAACCGGTGTACCAAATTATTGACACTGCTGCTGGCCTTTCTTGGTCTTTCGTCATCACGGCTCTAATCCTTCTCATTCTCAATAAAATCCCCGGACTCCACCTACGAGTCTCCTCCAGGGAAGAAAGGGAAGGAGTGGACAAGGCAGACTTGGGCATCCAAATGCACGAGCACATTGACGGAGAATTCAGAGAAACCCTCCTCGGCCCTTTTGAATTCAAGGGGCTAGACCAAGTCTCAGCGTTGAAGAATAGGAATTCAATAAACAAGTAATGGAAAGTGTATGAAAATGTAAAATGCAACTACGGGAACTAAAGAGACTTTGAATGAAAATAAAATGAAAACGAAGGAAACGCTTCATTTGAGGCATCCTTTTAGGGCCAGAGATACAAAACCTCATGTCAAAGACCAAATAATTGCCTTCAAAAAGATCAAAAGATTGCACAGATCATGAAACAGTACAACACAACATTTAGCATGGAACACAGCGTGGCTTATCATCAGTTGAAGAGGCAAAAATTAACTGTTCGCACCAAGGATCGAACTTGGGACCTTCTGTGTGTTAGACAGATGTGATAA
>JAQIWU010000540.1:0-24913 GCA_034696445.1 Isotomiella minor
CCCATGTACGCCATCGATAACTCTTCCTGCCCTGCCCAAGTACACGTACCTCATGAATAACAGCAACAGTAACTCGTTACGCCGATCCTCATTAATTTGTGTTTACAGTTTGGAACTATTACCTTCTCGGTTAATTACCCCTGTTTCATAATTACCAATATGTACTCGTTACGTTTTACATCAGTGATGTTTACTCGCAAGACGAAAGCTGCTTAAATAATAAATCGTAACTTTTGGACGTGACGTACCTTTAAAACACGAGTAAGGCTGGCATAATATTTAATGGCTCATCTGTCAGGCCAGGTGCACACTAAGCACACAGGTACATAAAGCACGCAAACGTCTTGGAAATGGAAACCTGCTGCGCGAAACTAGTTATATACCTTACAATTAGATAGGTCTACGATCCAGTCGATCCCATGAAGCGATACATTGTACCTTTTTGGTGGAAGTTTTCATTTCTAAACTTTTCTTGGTAAAACCATAGTCAATTTTTAAAATGTATCGCTCCTTCTTCTGGATTTTGTTTTTAAAAACCGTAACCGCACTGAAGGGAGCAGAGGTCTTAGTGCCCAAGATAAATGGTAGTCTAGTAGAGCCTAACGTTACCAGTGCCAAAGAACAATTTCGACTTCCAAACAGCACTTTGCCAATTCATTACGTCCTTGAAGTAATTCATATATTGGAAGACAAGAGTGTCAACTCTTCAGAAAAGTTTACATCCCCTGGAACTGTCTGGATTGATGTGGAAGTGTTGGAAGACATCCGAAACATTACGCTTCATGCTGATGATCTAGAAATCCATACAATCCTGGTACGCACGCACTCACTTACCAAAACAAAACCATTCATTAGGTAGCTGGATATGGAATCTGATGTATGCATTAATTAGGTCACAAATTCTGCTGACGGGACTGAAATTTGCGTTCAAGATTTCCTTGTCCAAAAGGAAGTTCAGTTTTTAGTGATCAACTTGAACCGCACCCTCATACCTGGCCAATACCGAATTCAAATTGATTTCACAGCTAGGATTGCAGATGACAGGTTGAATGGTCTATATTTGGACTATTATTTGGACCCCACCACCAGACAGAAGCAGTATGAAAAAATTGAAGTCATAAATTATGAAGCAAATAACTTTTCATTCTGCTGAATGTTTAGGTATTTAGCCACGACGCTATTTGCCCCAAACCATGCAAGAAAAGCGTTTCCTTGCTTTGATGAACCAGGTAATCCCATTGCTTCAGATGGCTTTTGTTCCATAATGATGTCCACATGTAGTTCTACTATAAAATTCAGGCCTAAGAGCAACGTTTGACATAAGTATTGGACACCTGGGACAATCCTACTTTGCGCTGTCGAACACGGAATCCATAAACTCGTCCTTGCCAATGTTGGTTTTCAAAGAAAAATACTGCCATTATTGTAGGAATTGGTGTCGCTGATTTAATTTTCCTTTTTACAGACCTGGACGGGAAGGATACGTTTGGACCAAGTTTAAAACAACGCCTTCAATGTCTACATATATTGTGGCGATGATAACGTGCAACTTCTCCTTTTCTACTTCAGTAGAAGAGTCGTCCATGGGGAATAATGAGACGGAAATGTCCAACTCAAAAGTCGACTTCCGTGTATGCATAATTTTCTTGTCCCACGCGTTCATTTTTCACTCATTTCATTTTTGTATTAGATATACACCTGGTATACTCAAGTGGACTTAACGGCTAGCACCAACTATTCAATGTTCATGATGAAGAAGGTTTTGCCACTTATGGAAACGTACTTCGGAGGTAGGTCCTATACTTTTCAATGAATCAATGAACTACTTACTATAGTACACAATGTAATTGATGTCAAATAGAGAAATATCCTTTGCCCAAACTGTATGCCATCAGCCTTCCTCATTTTTTCTTCAGTGCAATGGAAAATTGGGGTATGATGACATTGAAGTGAGTATCTCTCTGAAACATACAAACTCAATTAGTTTTTATCGACCAATTAATTTAGAGACCCTGTTCTTCTATCGGTACCTGGAGTCACTACAGAGCTTGAAAGGGAAAGAATCGCAGGAGTTTTAAGTCACGAACTCAGTCATCAATACTTTGGAAACTTGGTAGGGCTCAGTTGGTGGAATGCTGTTTGGCTAAAGGTACACATTTACGTTCAAATTTCTTTACTGTTATGTCTGAAACTTCTTGTAGGAGGGTTTCAGTAACTTTTACGCCACAAAATTGACTGAGTGGAGTTATCCAGAGTTCGTTCCATGGGTTTATTTTACCACCAGTAATCTCCAAGTCGCAATGATGTTTGATGAAGGCTTTGAGAGTCACCCACTGGACAACATGCCAAAAACCTCAAGTGACATTGCAGGAATTTATACAAGGATTCCGTATGAGAAGGGAGCTTCAATTCTGAGAATGATAGAGGCTTTCATGGGTCCCAAATGTTTTCATGAAGGGGTGAAAGTCTACATCAAACGCATGTAAGTTCCTGTTTAATTGTAGTAACTGTCCATCCATTCGCCGTAAGGAGTTTATTACCATGAAAAAAAGGAAATACGGAGGCGCGTCGGAATACGACTTATTTGATGCTCTTCAATCAATTGAGGATCAACATCATTCTTCATTTCTGAAGAATTTTGGAAGTCAAGTTACCTTCACGGACATTATGAGAACATGGACAAGTCAGTCTGGCTTCCCCCTAATCACTGTACAGATTACCAGTGAAAGCATGCTTCAAATAACACAGGTACCACGATTGCTAAATTGTAAAACAAGTTAATATGCGTAGATTTGATGCACAGGAAAAATTTGTTAACCCTCATGTATCTGAAATCAAACGGAAATACAACGCTACTTTGGACATTATAAATGAAACTACTGACAATAGTTCGTGGTGGATTCCGGTGACTTTATGGCCCAAGATTTCCTGTAATAGCTCTCTAAATGTGGGGGCTGATTTGACTGATATTTGGATCCCTCAAGGACAGGACAAGGTGTTTGTGGAATATCATAACGCAGCCAATTTGTTCATCGTTAACCCAAGCACAACAGGTAGACACAGTCACCAGTCGTCGGAGTGTTGAGTTAACAATTTATTACTTTCAACACCATAGGCTATTACCGAGTTCTGTACAAAGATGAGACTTATCAGCGTCTAATTGCTCAGCTAAAAGCTAACCACACTGTACTTCCAAGCGTTTCACGAAGTCAACTCTTAGATGACGCTTTCAGCCTGGCCTTTGCTGGTAACTAACATTGAGAAAAAGACGTTCCATTTTCATTTACGTTTATATTCTTTGAAGATTACGTGCCCATGGACTATGCTTTTAATTTAACGCATTATCTTGACAAAGAGTTAGACCTAATTGTTTGGAGGACTGTTACAACAAGGTTGAGTCGGATTTACAATATGCTCAGAACAACTTCTCACTTTGCCCCGTTCCAGGCAAGCTTGTTTTTGTACCTTAATTTCTGCTCTATATGCATGGATTATTCTGTCAGGAATACGTGCTGCAAAAAATGGATCCTGCTTATCAATGGGCTGCAGCTGAGATTGAAGGAGGACACACCCCTGTTGAAGTAAATGACCGGAAGCAATTGCAAGGTCTTCTGTTGCTTCATATGTGCCAGTATCAACCTACGTATTGTGTATCCTTAATTGAAACGTACTACCAAAGAGTAAATGACTCCGTCAACAGGAATTTGTAAGCAGGACTTGAAAAATGAATGGCACAACCAAAATCCCTTGTCTTTAAGGTCTCATGTTCCTCCTCACATTCAATCGACTGTCTTTTGCGCAATTCTTGCAAATGACGATAACGAATCGACATCAACGTGGGAACTCTTTGAAAAACTTTACCGTGATGAACTTTTCCCAGTCCAAAAGCTTCGATATTTAAAAGCTTTGTCATGTACGAGGCAAACTTCATTTCTGCAAAGGTGAGTCACAAATAGAGTAGAATTTTAAGGTAGCGATTTCAAATATCTAATTCATTATTAATTCCCCATTTCCACCTCAAGATTACTCAATTGGACGCTTGCCGATGAGATGCATGACGTGGAGAAGGTACAACTTGTTAACTACGCTGCAGAAAATTCACTTTCCAGTGAAATACTGCTTCCATTCCTTTCGTCCCATTTTGACGTCTTATTTAAAAAGTAATGAACTAAACGAATTCTCAAACAGCCTTCAATATTAAGTTGGAATTGTATACAGTGCCAGTTCTGGAAACCCTGTTGTGGAAGGAATAAAGGCCCTCACTCAGTATTTCAACACGCATGAACAACTCACGCAGGTATGTGTGTTACTTTCTCTTTTGACAGTTACGTACAATTGCATTGTGTGAGTGACAAAATGCTTTCTCTTCTTCAGCTTGAAGATTTTATTACCACATATACTCCAAAGTTAGGGGAAGGTAAGAAAAAGACATTGATAAAGGAGATGAGCAAAGTGGAGCTCAACCTTCTGTGGATGGAAAAATTTCCTGAGAAGATATCACAATGGATCAGGTCTACCAAAAGTGAAATCAAAGTCGCTTCATCAGAGCCTAACAATGCCGACTTTGTTCACTCCACTTGCTGAACTGGGGATTTGTATTATTCTCACAGACATTCAATTTTTCTGGTGTTCATTTTTTGCTTTTTATGCTATAATGCACTCAATCATTTCTATATGATGTGGATAAATTGATATGACACAGGTTGAAGAAAGATATTGATGATAACAAATACAGTTAATAACTTCCATTGTGGAAGTAGAAAATGGTTTGTAGACAGAATTTCTTGAGCCGTCAAATGGAAGGATAGCAGTAGGACCAGTCAGACTTTTGAAATAAAAGAGAAAGTTAAAATTTTGGGCAGTTGGAAGACAACTTTATTGTAAAAAGAAAACAGTTGTTGATGGATTAGTCGGTGAAAGTTCTAATGGACAAATCCTGTTCCACCAAAATCTCTCTACACATTTCTTGCAAACTATTTTGTTGCTGTTTACTACAACAGACGGGTGTATGGGAAGGAAGGAACTTTCTTTAGTGAACTTAAGTTGGGAACCGTATCATGTGCCGTAGACTCTTGACCAAACTTTTCTCATCTCAGGATGCTTCTTCCCACACGCCATAGAGCGATGGGATGTAGTATGACATCATCGCAAAACTTGGTACTTTCTTCAGGGAATGTGTACAAATATAGGGTTATGAGTTTGAATTGTCACCCCCTTCGACATGACATGACGAGTCAAAGAAGCATAGGGATGGCGTTCATACCTTCCGGTGGAAGTGTGAAGGCGGCAATAATTTACTCCCCGATTTGTGTGTGAAATGAAGTTTACCAAGCAAGTATACATCCCTGGGGCGAGGTGGGAACTGTAAATGTTTTATTGCTTTTCTTATCATGGAAGAGTGGGGTCATACACAACGATACACATTCTATTCGTTCTCTATTCTCAGTGGGGTTGGAGTTTGAAGGATCTCAAGAGTGGGAAAGTGAAAGCAGTTGTGGTCGCCCCATCTCGAAAGTGGAGGAAGAGTAAACTTGTAGTTGAAAATTGGAATAGTTGTGAACAAATATTGTCAGAGTTCTTTTTGATGTTCTCTTCATGCCCCACAGGCCAAACACAATGACAATTACGGACTCAATAGAGTCTTTCTAAATTAAATCTCTACACACAGTTTCATGTCACCCCCACATCCTCCACAAGCAGTCCTTCTAGCATCCGCTTTTGTTATTTGTCTTCTTTTCTCCTCATCCTTATATTCGCTCATCATTTTCCCATCTCGTCTTTGCTTTTGCTTTTTGCATGTAAACAGAAATGCAAACAATTTCTCTCGTCGTTTATTGTCAACAGGAGAGAGAGAAAGATATTCTTTAATTTTACCTTTTATACAAAAGGTTCTTCTGTCTTCTGCGAGGAAGGAATTTTGAGACAGTATTGACTTTCCAAACGTACACTTGGCAAATCAAAAAAATTCGTTCATATTATTTCTTCATTTTGCTTAGGTTTATTTCTCCAGAATAAACTGTTCTTCTTTCTCTCTTCTGTTTTCTCTACCCTCATTTACGGACGGATTTTAGGCCCGCATGGAGGATATCAGAGAGAAAGATCAATGTTTTAAGAGGAAAATCAAACAGTTTTGAAACTTAGTTGTGCAACTACTTACCCAGCTTATGGTCCACTTGATAAAGAAGAATAAGGGCTGCAGCAAACAACACCAACAGGACAACAGAGAGAAGTGGATGCCTCATCTAACCTAGATGGGTATGTATCGTTGGGGGCAATGTGACATTTTATTTGCGATTTGGATGAACTGCACAAGTTTATTTTTGGGATTTAAATCAAGTCTCTCAAATGAGAAAGAATAATGGACAGGAAGTACGTATTGTGAGTGCATCAACCTGATTTATAATTCAGAAAGGATTATGCAACTCTCCACTCTTATTTTCGACATTGAATTGTGTCACGTAGCTTTTCAGGAAATGTTTAAATGGCTAGATTTTCTGGGCAGATTATTAGAAGTTCCAGGGTTCCAGTGACACAAGCAGCTCATTTTTTGTTGTGGCTACTGGCTTTTTCCTTTCACTTTTATTTTCACTGCCGCATGGCCGGATGTGGGAGTGGTTTTACATTATAATAACTTGTTAAACAAGCATTTTCCTTACCACTTGGGGTAACCTCCAAAGTAGTAATAATAATGATGAATGACTACAGACTCCAAAGTGTCTGAGAGACAATGCAGACTTTGTGGCGTGGTGAGACTGAAGCCGGTAGTACCGAAAAAACTGAGGAGGCCAACAAAATTATGGAAAAGTCCATTAGAACATAGAAATTTGATAACTTCTTTTCCCACTTTTGACTTCCGCCAAAAGGTTTTTTATTTCTTTTTCTTTGTCGATGTTCCTGATTGAGAAGGAGGATTCATTATTTTTACAAGAAAGCTTCTTGTACTCAAAAAGCTCTTCGTTTTACTTTTACTTTCTAAAGATGAAAATTCAAGGCTTCCCCAAGTTTACACGGTCTGTTACATGATGATGATGATAATTTGATTGAAAGTAGTTTTGCTGTACATGTGAACAAGTGGCTACATTGCATTGCATTGATTACTTTATTACATTACAGCTTTATCGAGTTTTGTCTCGATACCATCGAACACATGCCATGGATAAACATATAAACCAATGAAATTAGAAAGCATCATAATAATTCAATGAGGAAAAAAGCCCACTTGAAACAGGTTGTTTCATTTAGATAGAAAGTTGGTATATGATTTTATTCGGTGCAAAGTAGAGCATAAAACATCGTTCAAGTGTTTTCCAACTGCTTTTACCAGAGTGAGAAACAAACTTTTTTTCCACTGGGACTCACTTTGATATTATGAGATGTGACATGATGACGATGATTCTCATTGTGTGTTGTTGGGACAAGTGATGTGACGATGATTGATTACCATTTCATCAATGAGTCAAACGAGTCCACTTCACCATCTGCTCACATCAAAGCAAAGCACCAAGGATGAAGCCTGGAATTGGGATATGAAATGAATGCAAGGAGTGAAGTCTCTTGTTCTGTTTTGAGTAATTGTAAATTATTAGAGGGGAGAAAGCAGGTTGGGATTGGTAAGAATAACAAACGGTGTAGCAATCAAAACACGCCTCCAACTCCACCCTTCTGATCCAACCATGCCCCCTTATGTATGTATGTAACACAAGTCGACTTTATTATACAACCTTTTTATCATTATCGTCATCATGCTAAAACTTTTCTAATAGATGCAAATGACTTGATTGAGAACAACTTACTTGACTAATCTTAAGCACGGAAATGAAATGAAATAAGATGCACCAAGCTCTCTTCTCGTGCGCATCAAACAGGAAATAAAATAAAGGAAATTGAAAAGGAGACGAAATGGAGATGGAGATGGAAATAAGTACAAAAAGAAAATTGAAACATGTGTAAAAGTTAAACGAAGACACTGTTTCTGAAAAGAGTGTTTATTTGTGAGAGATACTAACTAAAGATACTAAAAAGAGAATGAGTGAAAAAAGTTCTTCACTCGTCAATGCCATTCATGATGATGAGGATGATGTCCTAAGACCCTATAAACTTAACTTAACTTTAACACATCCAAATAGATTCTCTTTCTTTTAGTTCGGGCTAAAAGGAGTTTTTGAGTAAGTGGAGCGTGAGGAATTTTGATGATAGTTTCGGCAGATAAAACTCTCATTTTTCTCGAAGACAAAGAGGAACAAATTATTATTAGATGCACATGTTCCTTGGTCCAACTCCAACAAAAACATGTGTCACACTGTTTAACATCTGCAGTGGGTGGAGTCTCAAGTAAACGCGAGTAATGAGAATCCCAAGAAAGTTTTAAAAGTTGACTCTGTGAGACTTCTTGAGTGAGAGTAGGCAAATGAGGATTAGATGATGAGGGAGAAAGCCATACATGCCATAATATCCTTGCTTTTGCTTACCCAACCGACACACCACACCAATCTTCAAGCAGAGAGAAATGTTACTCTTTGCTTGCTTCTTATACACCTTCCATTTTCAAAAGCATATTGGCTTTATAACTCTCCTATGAGCTTAGCTGAACTGACAAGTGTTGATGAGTTGGCTTAAGGAAGTAAACGTTTTCTCAGAGGCGATTAAAGAAGAGCAAGTAAAATAAGAGAGCGAAGCAGCAGAGCAACTGGGGGGACCCATAAATCAACGAGTAAAGTAACACGACCAAAATATCTTCAAACACTGAATAAATATTTCAAAGACACGTTCAGCAACAAATGCATACACATGCAAATGCGCAAATAGACACAAAATGTAATACGAAAAAGTTTAAGAGAAAGAAAGAGCAGACATCATCATCAATCTCATTCACCTCATTAATAACTGCTCCTTTCGTTTTGCTTGGCTGAGACGCTACCAAAACTGTTGCTTCTTCTTCTTCATCATCGCCGTCATGAATGATCATCATCATCATGAAACTTTTTAAAGAAAACTTTTTACTCCGTCTCTTCTATCAATAAAGCGACGTGGTATTTGAAGAAACGCCAGGAGCGAGAGAGAACAGAAATAAAAATATGGAAACTTTCTTTACATTTTAGATGGATGATTACTACATTTTTCAAATATACTCCAATTTCACGTCTGGTATTATTATTAGCATGTTTTCCCTCTTTGATGAGGAGTAAAAGAAGACCAAAAAATTGAGTTGTTTTGAGTGAAGTGGATGCATGTGCAATGTGATGTCGTGAGTATTTAGGGGTGGTTGATTTTGGTTTGGTTTTTGTTCTTTCTGGAACGGAAGGGATTGTTTTTAAATGAGCTGACTAATAAGGCTCAAGTTTAACTTGTAAAGTGACACTTTCCAGAAATTTTTATTATTTTCTTTTTGGGCCAGACTGCGGGGCTCCAAACATTATTTTTCTTTGCCCATTCTTCTTCTCTCCTTTCTCCGGCTCTCTTTGGTTCAAATCTCCGACAGCAATTTGTTCAAATTTCTTTTCTCATCCTCATCCTCTCTCTCAAACACACACCTCTTTTTATGTTTACACCTTGTGTTGATGTTGATGTGTGTACAAACTTTGTATTGTATTTTCTTTACATCTTTTTGTAGATTAGATCATGAACCGATATGAATGTGAACCAAGGATGAATGAGAAAACCGATTTCTTTTAATTTCATTTCATGGAGTTAAACGAGCGTAAAGTGAGAATGGGGTTTAAACTTTGATATACTGGAATACAAAGATGATGAGCTGGAGGTAGGAATAAGAATATACTAGACATGCATTGTTGTATCCGTAATAATAATAACGCTTGGATTGGATTCTTTTAATTGAGAGGAAAAGTATGGAAGAAAAGGAGGATTAGCCATATGGGTCCGTGTATGTATCTATGATGTATACTCGGCCTTGCCTGCATTGTGCAATAAATATTTTTGTCCCCTCCAATTTTAATCATAGAATCCTCCCTAATCTCACAATTTATTCATCCATGTACACCAATATCAACACCACTTTCTCCCTTTTCCCTTTCTCTACTACGACCAGTCAATCTGCTTCGATTCTACAGCGTCACCGCACCAAAGCCATGGTCCATGTTTATTTGAATGCAATGTGCACATGACTGTTTCGTGGTGTTTTCGAACGATAGCTTACTATGGGGTAATGGAAGACTGTGATTGACTGGGCTAAGCTACGAAGCCATTCCGTTCGACTGCAACAAAAGATCTATCAGGGATGATAATATAAATACTGCATACAATAGGAAGCAAACAGAGAATAACCAAACCACACTGCAATAAAATTTTAAGCCCACTTTATTGAAAGAGATCTTCCTCTTTCCTTTCCCTCCCCACAAATTAATTAACGGCCATTTGGTCCAATTTATTGCTTTAATATTTTTCATAATCCTAAGACTTCTCTCGTGCCCCAATATCACATTGGTCACTGTATTATAATACTGATATCAGTCATTCTAGGGCAAACATCGTTTTCATTACCACTGAATACACACTCGCTCAAATAGAAAACACAATGATCAACCACCATGAGCCACGTAATTAGGTACAACAAATAGGAGAACTAATGATCTGTACTTTGGAGGAGCTAATATTGCTCTATGTTCCAGCAACTGGTTTTTTCTTAGCCGCTCTCTCTCTCATGTTTCATGTACTTTACTAGACCGCAAAGTGGCTACTACACATTTTGGGGTTTTCTTGGAAAGGAAACCGTATAGCTTTATCTGATACAATCTGAACAGGTATTGACCTAATGGACATGTGTAAGAAATAAAGAGAAAGGAGAATAGGTGGATAATGCGGTATCTTTTCTTTCACACATTACACACAATAATAATAATAATAATAATTCCTTGGAGTTGAAAGATACCGATTCCTTCAGTGGAACAAGTCGACGGTGAAAGACGAGGAGGAAGTGCAATGAAGTAACTTAAAATGAGTTTAATTTAGTGGAAAGGCAGAGAGAAGTAAAGCCATAATACCACAACAAGAAAATAAAGTCTCAAAACACAGAATTACTTTTTTGAGCTTATTAAATGGAAGGCTTTCTTTGACGCATTGGAATAATGAGAAAAACTGAATGTGTGTTGTTAAATAGTCCGTTCAATCGTCTTTTTTATTAATAAACTGGAGACTCTTTGCCTTCTATCATTTACGCTAAATCAAGCTTTTCTAAAAAGCAGTATGCAAAGAATATTTGTATTTTTACCTTTGCCTTTGTTACATACAATTTTACTTTTTTAGTTCAAATATTCATTGACTGACAGCGTCAGCTTGCAAGGATGGAGAAAGTGCTGATTCAAACAGACCTCACTCACTTCAGTCAGACAGCAATGTAATAATATAAAACTCCAATACTGAATACGGCACAGATTCTCACTCACAACAGAGACTATGCTTGCCTTTGTAAGCAAGCTTCAGTTTTTGAATTGTTGTGTGAGAACTAAATCAATATTTAATCATCCACTCAACCCGTCTTCTTCTATTCTCTCTTTCTCCATGAACCAGTCATTCAATCATTTGTCTTCAACAAGATCATCTCATCTCACACGTCCAATAGTTTTCCTCGCATAAAAACAGTATGGCCCTTCTATCTAACATGGAAATCAGTTTAAGATGAACGGATTGACAACGGCATACGACTAAAGAAAGTGAATGAGGGAAAAATTATTGCATCATTTTAGTTTGGACGACAACTGCACAGAATAGAAAACTAGGCAAAAATCCTCAGTTACTTTCTTTTGTATTGTTGAATTGAGTGGAAGGATTTTATGAATTGAGAAGTGAATTAAAAAAGCCCAAGCTCACTTCATTCACTCACTCGTTTATCATGAACATCGTCATCGCTCTGAGCTATTTTTTGTGCTCACAGTATTTAAAAAGCGATCAAGGCTATTTGCCAAGCGATGAAGCACAATGGTATAATCCGGATGATGAAGGCTCATGAATCTCGTAATAATAAACTTTGACATAAATAGAATTTATTTATTTATTGTGTAAATGGCATTTTCTCCTAAATAAATTTTAGTTTAGTTTCTGAACCTTTCTTTTGAACGCTAACTAAAGGTTGCGTGCGTTGAGCTTACACGTTAGGACTGTATGAATTTGACATACCACTTTCTCTCTATTCTTTGTGAGATAAAATAAAATGCTGTGAATGAATGAATGAATGAATGCTGTGCCTCAAGAAGAAGTGATTGTTGTGTACGAAGCAAACCATAATGATAATATTATTTGCACTCATACTCTTGTTGTCGTTCTCGCCTATGCTTTCTGCAGTTAGACGCAGCAATAAACAACAAGGCGATGAAATAATATTTTTCATTAAAAGAGAAAACTCTTGTTGTCACGCTTGGCTCAAAGTCGTGGAGGAATTTTCATTTCATCACTGAAACCACATCATCGTTATATCCCAGAGACATTACATCCTAACTGAAATCGTATAGATAGACGAATTTGACAAAAGTTTAAGGACGTGGGACTCGTAT
This sequence comes from Isotomiella minor, assembly GCA_034696445.1. Taxonomy (NCBI): domain Eukaryota; kingdom Metazoa; phylum Arthropoda; class Collembola; order Entomobryomorpha; family Isotomidae; genus Isotomiella; species Isotomiella minor. The sequence continues at coordinate 12,504 of JAQIWU010000540.1, forward strand.
TCGATCCCAAGGCAAGAATGTGTGCAATCTGTGTGAAAGAGCGGAGCAATTCTACTGTAGAGAAGGTAAAGTTAGTGGCGAGAAGTTGGAAAAGAACTAGAGGCAAAATGAGACGGAGAAAAGAGAAGGAATTCTTCTTCCTTTTACTTTATTGTTCTCCATGCATTCCAAAAGGGAATAAATGCAAATATTTACTGGGCCAAAAGCTCACATTATCACCCTCACCACAAAGTCATTCCAATTTTGTTTAAACAGTGTAGTCCAAATTTCGCAATTTGGCTCGACTTTTCATCTCTGTTTCCTCTTTTCTATGGCCTTATAAAATAGGAGAAATACGTGAGGACCATAAAAAGCTTGAGGGATTAGAGATGCTTTGTTGTTGACTGTAACTGGAGTTGTCGAGTCTGCAGTATCAACTTCAGAATTACAGAATCCAGCAATAATTTTCTTTTATAGTCAGTGAGGCAGAGTTTGATAGTCTCTCTCTTCTTCTCTAGTACTCTCAGACGTGCTTGCTTGTATTAAATTGTTGACTGTCTGAGATTTCTCAAAGCGGGTAAAAGAAGGGAGAAGTAAATCCAATTTAGTGGATTTGGAGGAACACAATTTACTTCCTTTAATCAAGTTTACGGACGAAGAGGCAACAATGGCAGCATCCATCCATCCCATGCTCCAGAATCCGGATATTACAAAAAGAAAGTCTGAGAATATTTGCTTCGATCTGTTAAAGAAAGTTATAACGCATGAAGGTATTTAAAAGAGCAAAATGACAATCATTGCCAATACACTAGAGTGAAACAGGTTATCTGCATGGGGGACCGTAGGAGGAGGAATGACATCCAAGAAAAGAAAGTCAGATAAATTGGTGAGCATTTGTTGGGTGATTCGATTTGATGGCACTTGAGAAAAGGATAAAAACTCCTTCCACTCAACAAATCACTCCGACACAATTGAGCTCAGGCTGCTTGCTGCTTACAACAATGATGTATCAAACGCCACTTGCTTAATTTGGTGTATCAAGTGGATGGTGATGCCCCCAGGACAATAAATCCCTAAATGTCCCACAATAAGCAATGTTCTTTCACTCCTCTTTCTCTGTCTCTTTCTTTCTTCCATCGACATTCTCATTTATTCCACTAACTGACACCGAATTACCACGCACTTTCAGAGTATCTTCTCTTCTTCCCTGCTACACGGTAGGAGGCTAAATAATTCACTGATTGAATAAGGCTATGGGGAAAGGAAATTGAGACACCATAATATTCAGAAGGGGACATTATTTTGGACTCCCCTTTTTACTTTCTTGACAAATACCTACAACTTCTTTCTTATGCAGTCAACAGAAGAGGAAGAGAGGGCTAAATCTCATTTTTTATTCGTAATTGAATAAGCATCATCACTTTATACCCACTCATCTGAAAATTGGACTCACTTTCACTTTTACATAATCTTGTCCAAAAGTTAACAGTTTCCTTCGGAGTAGAATGTATCTAATCATTATCGTATAGTTCCCTCATTCGCATATTGTCATTCTGTCATCATCATGTTTCTTACGTGAATTCGTTTACATTTCACCTCGATCATGCTTTAATGATCAACTCCGTAAAAAATTATTGCAATACCTACTTTCTCCTCTTGCTAAATACGAATGGATTGAAAGTGAGACATCACAATTTCTACCCCATGGCGAGAGAGGAAGATGACGTAGCGTGAAAGATAGTTCGAAAGTTATACTTGACAGGGCCAAATATTTTGGTTACATTCCAATGACACGTTTGATTGAATGCTTTGCATGGAGCATAGAAAGCAGGATTGCTAAGAATCAGAATGTCGGTCTGGTGTGACGGCAAGTGCTATGCTGGTCAAAACTCAAATTTGAACAGGCAATTTTGAAGTGTTTGATTGGAATTTGAGTGAGTAGATCACACGTGCGTGACACTATTCTCTTTTTATTTAAATGTAATACACATGAAAGCGAAAGCAGAGAATGAGAATTCATGACACTCGCCTCATCTCTCTCCCCCTTCTTCATTCTTTGCATCCTTTAGTTTATTTGAGACAAAATGAATGAATGAAACAAACTACAGTTCAACTTTCTCAACGGAATAGATATTTTGTCTTCTTCGTTTAAGCCTTGCTTTCCGCCTTGTCATATCAGACATCAGAGCACTGTATTATTGCCATCCACGACGTTTCCCCATTTTCAATGGCGTGTTTCATAATTATGATTCCTTCGGATATGCTCTCTGTAAAATGGTTCAAACTAACCTCAATGCATTAATGAAAATGACTAAGGAAAATAGATGTGGAAAGTGAAAGTGATTAGTGAGAAGAAAACATATAAAAATAATGATAACATAACATTAATAAAACGCAGAAGGAATAATGATTAAAAAACGGGTAAAAAATGCTTAAATGAAAGACGCTTTGAATGAAATGAAAATGTTGTTGGTTCTCAAATGAAAGAAAGAAGAAGCGTGAATCTGAATTCCGTTGGGCGCAGGCTGGAATTTTTTGTTTGTGGCTGGAAGTCTCCACCCAGTCCCAACCACATCTGCCCAATCCTCTCCTTCCTTCCTTCCATCCATCGCCTCGTTTGTTCCCTCCGCATTTACAACTCTTTCAGGTTGACTCGCTTTCTCCTCATCCTCCTGTGTGTATGTGTTCTTAAGCCACCGCGGGTTATATCCGGAACATTATTTCCTCGTCTACCTTATCCACATGCTTATGCGACTCTATTGTACAAAGCTGAGCGTGGGTTGGAATTGAAATGCGTGATTATTGTGTGAGGATTATCATTTATTTTACACTCACCCAATGATGAACATGAGGAAGAAGCAGAGAGGTGAAGCAATACTAATATTATAAAGGGGTAGTTAGGTATAGGTACACGACTGAACTTAATGATGAGAGTGCAAAAGTTGTTTAGTGCAAGTTTAAATATTTTGTCAGTTTGGTGTTTATGCGAGAGCAACTTATCATTAGTTCAATGGTGAAGCTATAAAGATAAATGTGCAATGGTGTGAGAGAAAAGGTTTTCCTTCCCTGCGTCCACATTTACTCAGGACTCACCGACCAAACACAACGAACCTTTCTCTTTCCCTTGCAGTAGCTCTTCGGCAGGCACCCATGCCACTTGCTCTCGTACCATACCACCTTACAAATAAGGTCTAGAATAATGAATAATAGCACATCACACACGATAACCCATTGAAGAATTCATTCAACATTTATACCAGCAGTTAATTGGGAAGCACACACGTAATAATCACGTTATTAAAAGTAACTGCAAACACACAATCAAAGCATTTAAAGTCAACATTTTCCTGTGAATTGCTAAAAAGTTGAGCCTCCGCATTTGTATCGACAGAGGTGAAAGATTTAATAGCATAGGTAGTGGTGTAGGAACAGCAACGGGGAAAGTTGATACTTGTGACCCTTGGTGTGGTGAATTGTGAGGAAGAGTAAAAATGATGTACTCATTAAACGACAAGTGTGCAAGTGGGGGTGGGAGTGGTGGTGGTGGAGGAAGTGCTCCTACAAACGTTTCTCCATTAGACTTGAGAGGTGGTCACATTGATTCTGACTCTGACATTAATGTTGATTCGGATGAAGAATTTAACTCCAACAGCAGTCGATCTCATAGACAGAATTCGTTGGATGCAGAAGAAGGTAAGACACTGCATATAGGGGCACTCTGCGACAAGGGACACAAAATGCTGACACTTTATGCAACATTTTATATAGACCAAGCTGATCTGTGTGAAGTCTACGAATTGCAGTCTGCTTTGGCAAAGCGTCATCACCAATCGGGTGAAAGTAGTCAATTAGAGTCCTACTCTGGTGGAAAGGAGGACGCACCGAAGAAAGGATCCTCTCTGGTCAAACCTCCATACTCTTACATTGCCCTCATCACAATGTCCATTCTCAACTCTCCTCATAAAAAGCTCACTTTGTCAGGAATTTGTGAGTTTATCATCAACAGATTTCCTTATTACAGGTGAATTTACAATACTGCAGTTTGCAAAAGCGACATGCTCACCTATTTCTGTTTAATTGTAGGGAAAAGTTCCCAGCATGGCAAAATTCAATTAGGCACAATCTTTCTTTGAATGATTGCTTCATAAAAATTCCTCGCGAACCTGGAAATCCTGGCAAAGGAAACTATTGGACGCTGGATGTGAGTTGGTTTTTCTGTAATTTGAGTGTGAAGCATAAAGTGACGAAGATGTGTCTTTTCATTAATAGCCACTTGCAGAAGACATGTTCGACAACGGGTCCTTCCTTCGGAGGAGGAAAAGATACAAGCGTCCCATGCCTCACCTTTCTCACCATCATCATCATCCACACCTACCTCATCATCCCCACGCTATGGCAGACTTCTTCACTGCAGCTGCTCTCTTTCACCAGCATCCACCATCAGGATTCTTTAATCCCCCCTTCTCCACACCAGCCCCACTGTATCCATTCCTACCCCCACAGTTTAGGCCTCCTACCTCAACCAACCCCCATTTCCCTCATCAAACACAACTCTCCCCAGACGACCTACGTCGTTTATTCCCTCCCAATAAAACCCCTCTGCAGCCACAGGCAAGTCCCAAAGAAGAAGACACTCCAGCAGAGGTCGTAAACTGCAAGCACCTTGAGGAACCTACGGAAGAAATCACAAAGAGTGAAGAACCTGAGAAGCCACCATCAGGATTCTCAATTGAACGTCTAATCGGAGTTCCAGAGAAAAAGCGGAAGAGAGACTACTCTTCTGAAGGAGGGCTGGGGGGAGGCAGTGGGGGTAAAAAGAGCAACAACCAAAATCAATTCTTCAATCCATCTTCTGCCTGTGTCCCTTCTCCAGCAGCAGCGGCAGCTGCCATCCTTTTTCAACAACAAAAGCAAAGATTCTTTCTTTAACAATTATGCAAAGACGGTAGATCAGACATTAGAGAAAGTAACGAGTGGTTTTTGAAGTAGCATCGACGCTTTCTCCAACATTGAGCATTGAATCGTCATATACCCTACTCATAATGTAATGCTTTATGTCAGGTAGAGAGAAATGATATCGTTTTTATTTTATGCAAAACTATTTTCCTCAACAATTGTTTCTTCAACATGTGAACCATTTGTGATATTTTGTTTCTAGCAATTTAGTTTTGTCTCACCGTGTCCTAATTAGAGGAATTTGAGAAGATGTACTTTCAACCAATCCGTTTCACTACTTCGTTTAAGCAGCAAAGACCAAAGGTGTAGACAGAAGGGTGGGTGTAAAATCAAATACTAGAAAACACTGCAATGTGTGAGTGAACAATCGATTTCCATATTACTGTAAAATGTTTATTGATATTGTGGAACGTTATTAATATTTGGCTATGAGATGATAAAAGGAATAAAAAAAAAGCTATGAAACTGTTTACAGCATTTTGTATTTCTTCCATTTGATTGCAATATGATGAACATTAAATGCAGGCTTTAGCTAAATAAAATAAAGGAGGAATTAGGTGACTGAGAGAGAATGTAACGTATGTATCCATATTGCAGGCTAAATGTGCTTTGTTGCCCCACATTTAAACAAAGGGTGAAAATTGTTTATTTAGAAGGAACAGTAGCAGAGAACAATATTTTATCTCGTCCATCCCCAAATCATAACAACTGACGGAAAGGGAAAAGAATCTACAAACGGTAGTGGTGGTGTGAGACTTTTACTTTTTTTGCCGCAGTGCTTTTACTTATCACATCAAAATAATGTATCAACAGCATCATTACTTGTTTGGAATACCAGATCGGAGATTTGATTGCTGGAGAATGCGATCATGTGCGATGTCTTTGAACCAAAATCACTTTGATCTCTCTTTTCCTTTTGCGGATGCGAGGAGGGATCCTACATTACGGCAACAGGCGAGAAAGTTAGAGAACATAACAAAAATAGCTCAAACAAACTCCAACGAAATGTGCAGGCAGAACCATTCAACAGCAAATGCCAAAGATTTATAATACATAGTATAGCAATTGTTCAGTTTTTTTTATTATGAAATTACGTATTTTAGAAGTACGAGTAAGTTTTTAATGAGTTTAGTCTTCGATGGTATATAAAATAAAACATCGGTTGGAAGAAATGTCAGTTTAACATTCATTTGTTTAACTTTTGGAGTCAGTTTTCCCAGACTCCAAATGAACCTAGGCACCAGGAACATTCAGTAAACGGAAGTAGTATAGTTATCGGTCGAGTATCCCATCCATTTATTCTTCCAAAGTTTCAAAACCTCATTTGTATTGGTTATTGCAAAAAAGTATAAAAAGATACATAATGTAGCCTTCCACTTACCTTCACTCTTCCACTGATTTTCTCTAATCCCCCAATAAAAACAATGCATAATGGAGTTAAATAACATGGACTTATCCTTGTCAAACATTTTATCAATATTCATATTATATTGTTGTAAACCCATAAAAACCTTTGTCGGAACCAATTTGTATTTGCACTTGCTAATCCAATGAATGGGTGATAAATCTTATCTAAAAATACAATTTGGACATTTGCTTTTACACTATGCCGAATCTTGGAATAATTGGAACATGCCGACCAGATCATTTTTCAACCTACCTAATTCATAGAAGCGTACAGACACTACTTGTTAAAGGGGAGAATTTAGTGCAGAAGTAAGGAAAGGTAAGTTGAGACCACTGGACACAATGGGTCGTGGGTGGGTGGACCGGGTGAAATCCATGTCCCTTGGCATTGCCGCAAAGAAGACACAACAATGGTCAAAGGGGTTCAATTCAACTCAACCATACGATTATTCATGCTCGGAGTAATTAAGATCAAAGTTGACAAAACGAAAGGACAAATATTATTGTCACCACAAAAGAAGAGAAAGAAAGGAAGAAAGCAGATTGTCATGATTCATGACCCTTTCTTTTCTGTCCATATGCATGTCCAGCTCAGCTTAATAATAATGAGTAATGATATGGATGCTGCTGCAGTATCCTAATGTTTCCTTATGTTCTCTTTGTTATTTAGGATCTCTGGAGGTTTTTGGGTATTGAATTGCAAATATACGTGTGTATGTATTGAATAATTGAGGCTCATCTCTTATTATGATTATTACCATTGTTATTACCGGTTTCTCCGTTAGCATTGTTATTGCCACTGGGTCTCTATGCTCCGTCTAATTTGACAGCATATAAGGATAACTTCGTCGTGTCAGTGAGTGAGGGCAAACAAGAAAATACCCCTATCAATTGCCGTATTAAATTTCCCATTCAGCCCTCAATATTTGTCCTACCACAAAAAGGTTTTCTCAATGAACTCACGTTGAGCAGCTGCATCAAATCCAAGTCCAGCCAAAGAACAGAACAGGGAACATACTTTAGTAAAGCTTGACTCTGGATATTATTTAGTAGATGGTGTTCAGAAGAGCGTGAAAAGGATCCATCTATTTGAACCCTAAAGAGGTTCCATACTCCTCAACTATTAACCAAAGCAAATCGTGATTGACACGGGCAGGTAAACCCTTTTGTTCCAAACAAGCATGAAAGCAAACTACATCTTTTGTACGAGTGTGGGGTGAGTTGAGACTCATGAATTCAATAACCATCCAGATTTTCAATTCCTCATAGCTATCATCACTAGTCAAAATGTATACATCCAAATGAATACAAATGAGGACAAATGATGATGGGTGTTTAGTCAGTTCATTTATTTTATTTCGTTTCATTTCATTTCACCGGTCGGTTCTGTGATGAGGAAGGTAAGCCAAGGCAATAGACTATTTACTGGAGAGAATGAAATGAAAAGAGAGAAGGCAGAGATGAAAAATATTTAGAGTATGGATGAGAGAACTTGTTGTACAAGGGATCATCTCAAAAAGCGGGCCGCTCTTTTTGAGACTAAAGATTAAAGTAATTGGACGGGTTTACTCACCTGCGAAATATTATTACCATTTATTTATCACTCCCCCGGCAAAATATTAAACAATCAAAGTTCAATCATTCATTCGCCGTGGTATAATAATGTGTACTCGTATGTGGGGTAGCGTAACACAATATACAGCACAAACATTATTCGTACATTGCATATTATAGCCCATATTATTATTACCTTCAGAAGAGAGGGGCGGCTTTTGTGGATCAATTGCATGCTGAATGTTTCATGAGATGTGAATAACCAAAATGTATGAATGGAAAAGATTGACGGGATATGTTCTTTCCTGACATTGTGTAATTGGGTCATAAAAAGAAACGTCACTTTCAATAATCTCAACAAAGAATAATAAAAAAGCTAAATGAGGAGGGTAGCCTGGTGTGCTAATAAATATCATCCTTATGATGTGTTCCATACCACAGACTTGATAACGCTGCTTGTGATTGAAAAATGATTTCCGCAAAAATTAGGAAAATGTAATTCGGTTCTTGCGAAATATGCAACGTTGAGCTAAGGCTGTAGACTGACAGAAATGAGGAAGATGAGACGGACAGATGTCTTAAATTGGGTAATTGGATGTTATGTAATGTAAAACAAGCACTTTTGTTTTTTCAATGGATTTCCATTCCTCATTTTCCCCTGCATCAATCCTCCAACCCGACTTTCTTTTTTTGAGCCACTCTCCCGATGCCCTTTCTTTTTTCAGTATACCGTGGTTTAGGGAAAGGAAAGGTTGTGAGATTTTGTGTGATTTCGTAAAGTGAGTGAATAAACATGCCAAGAAGACAGAATAAACAGTCGTAAATAACGTATTGGTCTCAAATCACTCTCAAATCTAATTTCCAGACTTGCAAAATTAGTTCACCACAAAACAAGAAAAAACGGGTAAAGTTCTTCAATTTTCCGACCATGAGCTGCATACACGGCTTCATTTGGCTTGGCCGAGGGTGAGCCAGCGAAATTGTAAGGAAGATGATGAGGAGGATGAGGTTGGAGAGTCATTTGTAAAATGACAAATTGAAACACGACCGGGTTCAATTGAGAATGTGTTGTAATTACTCCCCTAAAACGAGGCACCTAAATATTTCTTTAGCTCTTCTAACAAGGGTGGAAGTGGAAGGAAAGGGTGTGAAAATAGTTACAACATGTGTTTGTCTTCATAGCCAAATGTTGTTGCATACATTTAAACACTATTAATAATGCATGAGGCAGCCTAGCCATCAGGATCATCTTGGTCATTCTTTTTAAGTTCTAAGGCACTTCATATCATCGTCTTGTCCACTCGTCCTCTGGACATTTGTGAGTAGAACTAATCAAAGTCAAGAGTTGAAGGTGTCTCACTTATCCCCTATATAAGTATGGGTGTGTTGATACATTTCATTGACTTCACTAGTTTCCGGTTCCACTTTCACTCTGTTTTTATGCATGGTGTCTCCCCGGTGTACTTTCAAACGGAATGAATAAACTGTCCGTGAAATGAATGCCACTAAAGACATCCTGAAGAATGCGAGGGCGAAGGCATGCCAGAGAAATGGTAGCTTTCCCTCTTTCTTAATGAAAGTAAGGAGAAGTTAAAGAGGGAGCGGGACAGAAAAGGAACTTGTCATTGGAAACTTTTCGCCAGCGTGAGAAGAACTCCGCCTCATTTGTCACATTACTCACAATCAGCCACATCGCTAACTAGCTCGTTTGTCCATCAAAGGAGGATAAAGAAAAAAAGACCGACCGACGACTAAACTGTTAACTTCTTATGTATGAGTCAAAAGTTCATTAAAATCAAAGTCTTCTATGTTTATTTTTCCACATTTCCTTTTCTCATTGCACAAAAATTCCCTTTCACTGTTCCAAGGTGAGATTCGGAGTGGTACAGAATCCATTACAGCACTTATTTCCCCCTTCAATAATAATTAATCCATAATTATGCCACCAATGCTAAAGTTGTTGTAATATTTTACCTGGACATTGTAAATCCGAAGTGCATTGCTGTTCGCCAACAACTTGCCACCCCGATCGGATGCCACCCAACCCGAATTCACCCCGGCCCTGGGACCAATCCCCTGGACCATTCAGTCCGATTGGGTCAACCGCTTCCCTCTTCCGCCTTTTCTTGTCCTTACTATTATTGCCAATAATAATGTCGTTGCGGCGGAAGAAGTGGTAGCCACTATGTTGACTAGGGGGATAGCCCCACCCCCACCCTTTCTGATGGTGGTGGTGGTCCTTTGAAAAAATGTTTTTTAAGAAGGAGAACGGGGATTTGTAGAAACAGGAACCTGGCTTATTTTGATGACCCCAACCTGCAACATAATTACATTGGATTGGATGCCTTTTTAAAAAATCCATAAAGTGCAATGCTTACCAGGGTGGTGTGGGGGTCGAGGTGGTGGTAATATCGGAGGATGAGGTTTAATAGGGTAGTAAATTGGAGGTTTCACAGGTGGAGGGGGAGGTGGGGGTCTCCACCCATGTTGAGGAGGATGAGGATGATGATGATGAGGAGGATGAGATTGGCAACATTTGACATAACCCAGGTTGCAGCACCCAGGATGGAAACTTGAGATGATTTGACAGTTTTGCCCACCTCTAAAAAACGGCATGGCATGATGACAGGGATTTTCCTCGATTTCATAATTTTTTGTTACCCATATCCGTATCCATATCCCGTCCTTGCGACACGACTTGCAGACGCAAGAGCATTATCAATTGGAAATTGATAAGATAGAGGTTGAGGTGAAAGTGCTTCGTGTCCAGGAAAAGGAGCAGACTGGAAAGGCGATGTCACTGCTCCTGCAAATGCTTGATTGGATTCTAAAGCACGCATATCTTGTCGATGCTGCTGCTGCTGTTCAAATCTGTCAAACTGCAACAATCCTTGTCCATTGTTGAACCCATTGTGCTCTTGTTGTAAGGCACGCCCTTCTTTTGTTTGATAAGGAATATACGACTCTGGTAATGGATTGGTACTGGAAGTGTTCTGGTCTTCATTGTTTGAAGGAAATATCAATTTACCCCTGGACACATAAATTGGCCCAGGATCGAGGGGACTTGCCCGAAAATTACGCCGGTGACTCCTTAATGAGTCTTGTTCTTCTGCAACAATTCCCATTAACAATGGGACAAGAATATGAAACAAAAGCATGTCAAGATGCTTTTGTGTCTTGTGGTGTTGGTGCGAATTTGTGAGACAGAATGAGAACGACAGGAAAGGGTATGGACCTTTTTAAAGCTTCATTCAAGCATTTTTACGACTTTTTTTTTTTATTTAACGGGATTATTTGCATTTGACCCAAAAGTAAAGATGACAAAAGACAGTCAAAGATATGTTACATACATGTCGATTTCTTCTGATCAGGAAAGATGCTTTGACACGGTTATCTGTCTCTGGGCTCGTCAAATGGGATTTCCCTTTCTTTCATGCATAAGGATTTCCGGTACCATTTCAACTTTAAAGTTGAATTTACCCTTCGCTTTACTACCTTCTTCGTGGGTGGCTCTACGCAGATTTTGTACAAAATCCATTAGCAGTGGTAGTTTATCTCTGAGAACAAGCGAGAGTTAAAAAATATGAAAATGCAGGTGTTGTAATAATTTGCAAATATTTGTACAGGGTGATACGTAGCCAACCACTGATGCACTGTATTTATTACTTTATCCATTGATTCCATACTAGAAGAAAGGATGGCCTTTTCTTTTGTTTAACTCAAAATAAATAAAACGTGGCTTATAATCTCAGTTTACATATAGAACTACTCAACTCTTGTCATGTCACGTCGTTGAGTCCACGATGATACAGTTTTAGCAAAATTTATGCAATAGTTTTTACCATTGGAATTGGAAAGTTATGTCACATGACAAGCATAAAAGTCATCCCATCATTTCTTTCTTTTCTAAAAACAATGGCAATGAGTGAAGAGTGTCATTCATTCATGCAAGTAGGGAGGAGAAAAGAATGTTATTTGTGTGACTGGTGAAAATAGAAAATATTTTGGAAGGAGTCAGTCGTGTATGAATAATCTGGTACAAAGGGATAGAAACACTCAGGCGAATAAATTGGATGCAAAATGTTTATTATTAAAGATTCCTCGGGTGTAGTTACCCATTTTTGTTATTTCATGGTGTACAAACTAATGGTAAAGACATATCAACGAACGTATAGTACATAGAACTTGAACGTCGATTGGAAAGCACTTACGATGAAGAATGACTTGTTCGAACTTTTCAAATTGTATGGCAACCGTGGAAATGGCTTACTGACAAAGTCGAGCTGCCCTTAAAGTTGCGTAACACCACATTTTCTTGAAGCACAGGGTGTGCAACGACCCTTGTGTCACATTTTCCCATGGCCAATATTTAATACCTCACAAAATGCTGAATAAAACGGGATGTGATGTGGCCGCCAAAGCCGGAAAAGGGGGCGACCAAGTTTTCCTTAAAGAATGCTGTTCAAATAGCGACTTTCTCAACACTATATTACTTCCATTCCTTCCGGGGGAGG